>JACCGJ010024307.1:0-25139 GCA_013407085.1 Atriophallophorus winterbourni
GGTAGTGGTGGGGTGTTTTCAAGCACACTCCCGAAAGAATCTGGGCACTCGTTTCGACTTGGTCGACTATCGCCCTGTGATACTGATACTGATACTGACTGATACTGATACTGATTTGATTTCCAAGGTCATTACCAATAGTTACTTCCGTGTAGCGTGCATTTGTTAAATTACAAGTTTTTGGAATTTGAGAATAGTTCGGTAATCAACGAGACTATCTTTTCGAATGAATAGTGATGGCTAGCTTTTAAACTGAAAAATATTCACGTTTTAAATATCCATCTTAACCAATCGCTTTATATAGCTCTTTTGGATGCTTAGTTCAGTTCAGTTTTCACAGGACAGTAAGTGTTTAACGAGCCAATCAAACGAACAGCTTTCATTTGGTGGTATACCACAGAAGAGCGTGCATCACTTTAAACAATATGTTTGCAAATTTCTTCTGGTATGAGAGTAATCTGGAATAAAACTGAAAAGCTCTCCTCACCAATAAGTGAGGAGAAAAATTGGTGCGTTCCAAAGACAACAAGAAAATCATGCTAACTATTTAATTATGGATAAAAATCAGAAAATAAATAGAGTTACACCGAGTCGAGTTTTTTCTTTGAACTCCATACGAAGTGGAACAAAACTTCTTCGAGTAGACGACTCCAGTAAATTACTACCCTTTTACTAAAGCATTACTTACGAACATTAGACCTCACATCTCGCTTGGTCAGTTTTATTGGGTGGCCTCGGATACCCACGTTTAGCGCGAAAGCATACATTTCACTTGGATGAACAGCAATGAAGCCTGTCATGATTTTGAAAGTTTCTATCAGGTCTCCACTTAGCCGCCTTTTTTTCAGTGAGAATTGATCTAGACTCACCAATCGTTCACGAAACGACCCACCTAAGTGTCCTTCAGCCATTCGAGTAGCTAGGCGCTGAACACGCTCAAGCTTGGCAATATCTTTTTCCAAACAAGCCGACTATGCTTGTGAAAGCAATACTAGAGAGGGTGGTCTCACGATGCTTAAGTCTGAATGATGTGCAAAAACTCGAGAACGTAAGGCAGGATAAAACTGATCGAAGGCGAAAAATCTCGCTCCTAGCGCGTTGTGCAGCAGCTTTACATTGATTAGAGCATTTAAATTCTGCTAGTAAGACTTACATGTCTTTAATTACAAACTAAGTATCGACTGCCACCTTTATGTAATGGGATTACATCAGCCACCTTTCGAAAGCTCGGAATTAATCCATGCTGTAAAAAAAAGCGTTAAAAAGACGACCCACACGGTTCTGTCTGTATTGGCGCCAGGTTCTTGATAATTTAAAGGTGAATGTCGTCTGGACCAGCAGATTTATGTGGGTTAGTTGTTGCAAGAGCAAACTTAACATCATCAGTGAAGGATGACTCCTCTAGTGTAGTAACGATATCTGGCCTTATGATGACTGGCATGTTAAGCGGATCTATTTGGCGATCAAACCTCTGAACAGACTGGAAATGTTTGAGAAAGGCCGGAGCCTTTCCTGAATCTGAGACCATTTGGATTCCGTTTTCCTGCTGAAGTTTGCCAATCAGATCGCGCGTTTTGGCTTTCGATTGGGCATACCTATAGTAATGCATCGGGCACTGCTTTTTATTACGTGCCAACCGGGATTCAAAGTCACGTTTTGCGTTGTATTCCCACAGCCTTATTCCTTACCATTTTATACCTTGTCCAGGACCGTTTTGTATGAGAGGGTTTTTAAGTTTTCCAGGCACGGTCCGGCATTCTAATCACCCGTCAGATCGCAGGTGTCCAACATTGTGGCTTGTTGCGTCGCTTGACGTGCACCAACGAAGCAAACCTATCTTGCAACACAAACAGGCAGTGGTGTATAAGCTGCCAGTTTTTTGCTATATCTTCACCTGCATATTGAAACAAGAACTTTTTAGCTTCTTCTGAGACAACATTTCAGTCTACACGATTGAAATTGTGCCTCAGTTTAGGACGAGGTCTGTCATACCTGAGTACTAGTTGGAAGCTGATTACAACACGACCACGTTTTCCTAGTTAAGTGAGATAATCGACCTGTTGAACCATTTCTTTGCTTGAAGAGATTACGAGATCCAGGATCGGAGGTAAGCAACCCCGAAAGAACCTTGACCTCATTTGCATCTTGGCTCATGGCATGCATGTGAGTACATTTGATGAAATCCTCAGACATCTTATCAGATGAACATCACTAGATCTGCTAAGATATATGTGGTAGGTTAAACTCGCCAACTATAAGAACCTGGAACATAAGCGTGCGCAGCACACTATTTTTAAGCAATTTATGCAAGTACTGCGATATTGCTTGAGGGTTCATATAAGCGCATGCTATTATCGTAGATTTCTTGTACGATTGAATGAGACATGACCTAAGTTAGACGTTGTGCGTTCCAAGCCTAACGCTCAGTTCTGTTGTTCAAAGACCTAGCATGAGAAAGATAGCAACACCACCATTTTGAGTGCACCTGGTCTATGACATCTGACAGAATGACTGCTACAAATTGAGTCCGTAATATGATCAGTTTTAGATAGCCGGGTTTCTGTCAGTGCTATTACATGCGGTCGTAACTCATGCACTGGGATGGAGAGTTCAGACCACTTATTCCGGATATTATATGAGCACTACTAGAGCACATTAGCGACGTTGTCTCGCGACATATTCTCACTTACTTCCTGCTTGATCCTCGGGCGTAATACCCGAGGAGTCAGTAGGTTTTTTGGTGTGCTGCTTAACAGGGTCGATTTGACTTGCGCGGCCTACAGTTCTACTGTACCTTGAAGGCTGTTAATCACGAGCTGTGGGATTTCAGAGTCAATGCGATGACTGAAGTTTTCATCCACAAATCCGTCCGTAATTTCTATAGTTGTTAGTGCCATCTTTTTCTGTAGAAAAGTGCATTCTGTTAAAAGTTACATCATAACGTGATTCGTGTAACCTTTCGGATCCCCTCTTGTTGTCGAGCACAACAACGTGTTCACCTTTGTTGGATTCATTCAAGCCAATGTAACTTGCGTAGAACTGGTCACGATCAGACTGCAAGAGAAATTCAACTAAAATTGGTCTTGGAGGGGCACTTGACCCTCTTGTGTCGTTCTTTCATGCGCCAACAAATTGAACGCGCTTTACTGGCGTATCTAAGCGCATTCTGACATTACGGTGCAGATTTTTTATGCAACTCCGGTCGATTGACTTACGCGTTTTTATTCGCGTATATAGGGTCCATCTTGATTAAACACCAGGATGTGACGAGATTTATCCCACATTACCTGACGAGCTGATTTAATCTGCTTCAGATCCTTGGATAACTTTTCAAGGCTCGAAACAACAATAGCATGTATATTTGACTGAAAGTCAAATTTTCTACTGGTTACCGCTTAACGTCCTGTATGTGCCTTGTTCATACCTTTATGAGTGTCAGAAGGCCTAAAAGATGAGCTCTGTAAAATGACATCGGACTTAACCGCTTGAACCTTTTTATTAATTTCACGTGGCTTTGTAGGCCTGAGAGATTTGCTCACCTTCATTTCATCAGATTCTACCGTTTGTACCACGGGGCTTGCAGTGGTATTTTAACGCACTACTATAGCAAAGATCTATTCATACTAACTTTTTAAGCTTTGCTGTATTGCTGAGGACGAGCATTTTTTGTCTTCTCGGTAAATGTTTTTTTAGCTACCCACTGGCACTCGCTACATATCAATTGGAGCCAACGGTGAGTCACATAAACCTTAGAGTGCTCGGGATGTATCCCTGAACACTTCGAATGTGCCCATCTCTTACAAGTATTACACTCGATACCACTTTTCTGAAACAAGGATTTCTTAGGCACTTGTTGGCAAACATAATATAGAAAGTAATTGAATAGTAAGTAAAAATTGAATTCACACATACAATAGAAAGCACGTCAAATTTGATAATACCACCTGGTAAGAATAACATTTATCTCAAAATTTTGCTATCTACTTAGAGAATTCATACGGACAAAAATTCTTGCTATGCGATAAAGATGTACCATTTGGAATTATCAAAATTGGTAAAGTATCAGTTGCTTTGGGAAAAAAGTTGTAGTTAAAACTGTCTCCAACCAGCGCAGTCTGCGCTGGTTGATCTGCTTCTCCGTATCAGCATTGCTACCGAATAGCTTTTTACGGGTGGCGTAGATGTGCATACGGTGGTAACAGTTAAAATACTTTGGAGACAATGATTGTCAAACCCTTGGAGGCCATGAATGTGCTCGGTTCAAGTAGTAATACAGGCCGATCTGTCACCTTGCAAACTATAAATTTGTGTAATCTAGACAGCATATTCTAACGTCAGAGGTATATGTCACGCAATGTTATGATGCTAGTTGGAACCTTGTTATCTAAAGATGCAGAATTGATAATACAACTACCGAGATACGTAAAACGATCTATAGATTCCAGCGCGTGATTGTAAAGCAATGAAGTGCTGCTTGATAAATCTATGTCCTGCAGCAGAACAATGTGCTTAGAAGGTGCATCCCAAATGCTAGCACAATACTAGCATAACATGGTTTAACTTATAATTATAAGCTTACTTGTCTGACTGATGGTTGTCTGAACGCAACGGCTACTTACTAGCAAGTACTTGACTTGCTTATGCATCACATCAGAGGCGCGTCACCAAGCAGAATAAAAACTAAGTTTGATAAGTGTATGATGCATTTTTTAAATATCTTATCGTTAATTTTGCTTATTGTTTTAATTTTGGTAACATATTTGCATAATGTTTCTGTAATGCAGTGCAGAATTTTTTCATCAATAGTCTCTCATAAACGATTCTGTTTCATAGTACCTTATAATATGGTCATGTCGAAAACGTTCGACGAATTTTAAACTCACGAGACAGGAAATCCCTGATGTCGGTATCCACTGATCCTCACATTCTATCGTGGTAAAGCGCTAATTCACCCCATTTTCTGTTATAAAGATTTCAAGAATCAGTCTAACCAAATACACGTTTGCCTATATCGCTTAGTAATAATTACCAAATTTCTTCGAAGCCACTGTTTAAAATCTTTCGTACTGCGCACCGTGATGTTCAAATACAGTATCACAAAGTGACTTCTGCCGGGCCTCCAAAACGCTTAAAATGAACAATTTATTGTGATGCTGATGCCCACACTGACACCTCACAACTTGTTTATGCCTTCTAGCCTTCCTCAGGTGGAGACATTAAGGATTATGTTTTGTGAAGTTAACTGGTTAAATTGCCAACCGAACATCCGTATTTCTTTCAATGATATGTGACCCAAAATTTGAACCAATTTCAAACAAATCTTCTGGAGTATCTTTCGATGTGTTAATAATTTTTGAGGCATTCCACTTCACGTATTTTTTTGATTTTGCCTGTTTGCGTAGGCTATGAACGTGAGCGCCTCAACATGAACTGCTAACATTTCACGCTCCCCAACGCCTCTTTTTTACTGCTTTTCGTTACACTTTTTCATTGCAAGAATAATACTATTTTTATTGCTTGCGTCAAACAGCTGTTTAATGTTTGTTACAATGAGATGTAGACAATTTTAAAGATATTCTCCAACTTCCCGTATTATGGAAACAGTTTCTTCATGAAAGCATACCGATTTGATTTGATTTGAATGAAATTACTATTGCTTAACGTTTCTACACATATTTGTGACATGTAATTCTTCTTGTCTACAGCTCTCGCATAATCATTTTTCCGGTTACAATTTGAATAGAAGCTTTCTCGGGGAATAAAATCTCCCCTCCCAATAAAATATCCATGTTGACGTATTTAACATGCTAACCGGTTCATCCGTTGTTGGGTATTCTACGCGGTCTTGGTAAGAACAACGTATCCTCAAAAACGTTTGCTGTTTAACTGAAGACACGGATGAATTCATTTTTTCAAAACTTCAGCCATCATTATCATCAGTGACATCATAACAATTTTATTGTTTATAATTTGTCCACTTTTTTCCATATATATATGCCGTTAGCCTCTTTCGGTCGATGTCGACCATGGATGTACATCACAATCGCATGAATGTTATGTTCCACAACTTTCCGAATGACTAAACAGTCAGATTCGACAGGAACAATCTCTCCAGCAGCGCTTGAAACGATAAACAAAATTCGGTTGTAAGGCGTCAAATGCACGCCGGCAGCGAAATCTGCGTTCAGCAGCCTAGAGCTGTATCTGCACCTCCCCAGCTTGCAGAGCACGCTTTACACAATGCCTCCAATGTGAGTGGTCAAGAGCATGTTCTTCTCAACTCGCGGGGTCAATGCCAAGATCTTTCATATCTCTTTTGCAAACGTCTTTGTACCGCAAGTGCGGTCTACCCAATGGTCGACTTCCTGATTGCAACTCACCTTACGGTAGAGTAATAAATAAGAAATAACAAATGTACTGTGGGTTTACGCGTAATACTATTGTAATTGGGTGGGTGTCAGGTCAATCGAGGCGGAACCGCATTTTCTGTCCTAACGTCTATTACGTTATTTCGCAGACTCTAAGGGCGCTCATTCAATCTTTACCACGTCACTCGACCAGCGTTGATTACGCCGTAATTTGTCCATGATACCAACCCTTCGAACGTTAATCGCGTTCACCCACGAATCTCGCAGCACAAAATGAACGCCAATATCTCAACACGTTCATTATCCACATGACCATTATAATCACTCAGCTGTATATATTATATGCTAATAGCGTAACCACACCACTGTCTTCCATATGCCTATCCATCAATAACTTTATCTATCGGCACGCGCCATGATTATGCTTACTTTGTTCACATAATTTCTCAGTGTCAACCGCGAAATGATTGTTCTATTTTCGTTACAAGATATGGGTTTGGTGGCACATCGCCATTTAGCGTTATTCTTTCCAACGCTTCTCGTTGGACTATATAGATAACAACCTCATGTGGAACCAAAATCAATTCATTACAGTTGTGTTACTCGCAACAAGTAAATGTTTTCAGGTAATCGTTTTTTTTAAATGAAAAACACAAATTCTACATTAGGCTTTGGCTGTATTTTTACTGAAACATTCAAATTTGTATCTCAAAATATTCATGTAGATTGCAGCGAAGTTCGCTATATCACACTAATGATCATGGATACAAAATAAATGTTCATCGTTTTTGTTTGATAATATTTCTTGCGCTCAGGATGTTTTCTTTACCATCTCAATCGTTTATCGTTTAACAATTTGATCGTGTTACTAGTGCTTAGATGCAAACTCACCTTTACCTACCGAAACGCGGAACATGTTCACTGATCACCCAATTTATATCGATCAACCCACAGGTGTGAGCTCTCATGCACCACGGAAGTGACTCCCGGTGGACGAGTTGGACACACTGCTCATGTGGTCTCTGATCTCGAATCAACGGAACCAGGAATCATATTGGTGGGCGGAGCAGATCTATCCAAAACACGAGGAGACATTTATTCACTGAAACCGATTGGCGCGAACTACGCATGCGAATTGATTCAACAGGATCTGCCAGAGTTGAGTCGTTATGAGCATGCCAGTGGCATTCTAAAAGACAAGGTATTGTGGTAGTTTCTTCATAAAAATATTACTTTTTGATAGAAATGAACATGTGACTTGGCTTTTAAAATCAAGTGTATAGTTATGATTTACCAGGGAGGCGTTTTAAACATATAGTCTATGATAAAAATGGGCTCGAGCTGCGTAATAAGGGAATGTTGATAAATCACATTTTGCAGAAAAAATAGTACCGGGACAAATTACGAACTTTTTATCTAATTCACACGCACTGAAATAGGACGCAGCGAGAAAGTGTTTTGGTTGGACGTATCGCGTCCTTTTGTAACAATTTGCATATTACGATAGCACTGTCGCTCCAGATGAAGACGTTCCACACGACGATGCATATTTTTGTCAACATTACATTATTATTTCTTCTCGCGCAACTCTCCACTGATGATGTTAGCATTAGTGGCATTGCAACTTATCCGCAGGCGCGTCTAATATTTGTGGTTCACGCGGTTGTATTGAATTGTACAACTGTTAATTTTCATATCATATATACGTGTGTGAATATATTTATTCATCGTACATCTGGTTTGCTGATCTACTATTCTTCATTGAATCCACCAGCGTCTCTTGATTTTCGGTGGAGCAAGTCAATCTGGGCCACTGAAGAGCTCGTACACTTTGGACTTTTCAAGAGATCCTAATGCCGGCGATGATGAAGTGTCATGCGAAATAGTCGGTTCCAATCCGTTTCCTGGTCATGAAAGAACCCAACATACCGCTGTTTGCCTTACCGAACACGATCAATTGTTAGTGTTTGCTGGGGCGGGGTTTGGTAGTGAACCTGTTCCAGATACAAAGGTTAGTTCTTCAACAACATTGAAATCTATTCTGAGTGATGTTTGCTTTGTGTGGCAAATTTCACAACAAATTTTTGTTTTAATATTGACAGCTTTCACTTAGCAGCACATTTTTGTAGTTTTAATCATGGGGTTGTTGTACTGTCACGAAAATAAAGACAGTTTATAGTGTTGTTAGCATCTTCCGCACTTACACACCACAACCGGTTTCTGGCTGTTCGCCGTCATAAGATCAGGATCAGTAATCGTTGAAACAGTCGAAAATGAGTAACCAAAGGTATACCTTTCAACTACTGTTAAATCGGGTTCGTACGACGAACCAGTGTTAAAATACACAATCACAACGTGATTCCTGATGAAGCGCTTACAGCGCTCATAAACAACCGATATATAATGTTGCTCACAACTAACATTCAGTTGGATAAATACCACGTGTCAATTAAACACCATTGATTACCCAGATAATCTACTCCGGCCATTATTATTATTTATTATATTTGCACAATCTGATACAGATATAGTGCCGTTCAACATAAACAATGAGATGTACAAAGCGAGAAGGGGGGTACAAAGCGTTGTCATCGGCATCGTTGAACGTAGGCATGATACTACCCGGTTGCCTACACCGAAGTAGGGGAGATTTCGTTTAGGGGGTCCCACCCCGAGCCTTTACCCACAAGGCAGTGGAGCGAGAGAGGTTCGCACCTATCGGTGGCCGGTGACCGACGAAGCGGTTCATACGCCCTTTTCTGGGAATTTCCAGTTCGGAGCCCGATAACCCCGTTGATAGGTTGGTGACTTCAGTTTTTGCCTGTGCACCATACAATGTCCTTGGATAGGACAAGGGGCAGTGACTTTTGGAGCGGCGAGTCACATCCGCCGCGTCGTGATGTCATCATTGGATTTTTGTGGCTTTTTATAGGGAGAACGCTTGCCAGGCGAAAACCCACCACACCCTCAGACACCACCGCCGAACCTTTCGCTGAGCTCGGAGAACCGAGCCCACCCAGCTGGCACCACGTGGAGGTATTTCGGCAAGCCAGCAATAGTGTAAGCTTAAATGAGGATAAAAAATAGATTAATCAATTTTTAAAACTGATTGTTAAAAATGCTCATTGGCATGCATTTCCTTCAGACACACACACGCACATGACTGGTTTCGTTCTGTTGGTACTCAGAATCCGCATGCGTTTTTCAAATAGCGGAAGAATAGAAAACAAGATGCGCTTTTATGCCACTGCAGTATAATTTTGGTACGACCAACCTGTTAAACCACATATACTCAAAACACATGTAAATAAAGTTTAAACCCATAAGCATGAAAAATTCTCATTTGCATGCATTTCCATCCGACACACCACACGAAGGTTTTGTGCTGTTTGCACTCAGCAGGTAGGGATCAGCATATGTATGCGCTTGAAACAGTGGAAGAATAGAAAACAAGTTGCGCCTGTATGCCACTGTGTTTGCGCTTATGTAAATGAACAGGTTAGTCGTACCAACCTTATTTAACAATGGCATGCAGGTGCAACTTGATTGTTTAAAGTTTTCCCGATGATACCATTTTGCCGATTTTGCTTTGCTAGCATGGAGTCGTCATGAAACGTTACATTGGCTTGTGTGCTTACAATGTTTCATAGCGATCTCTCATACTCCCTTCATTTTATTTCGTTGACTTTAAACTTGCCTGAATTTTCTAATGGGAAATTCAACATGCTGGTAATCCGGGTTTATTTAACGACACCTGCTTTTGCACACCAACCCTTAACGAAAGTTGATTTCCTGTTGGTCTTCACGTTCTTAGTTTCGATGGTCTCGTACAAAACACCCTATCTGTGAGAAAGTATTTCTTGAGTTAATCTTTCTATTCTTTCGTACAGGTATACATGTATGATTCGGTCTTAGATAAGTGGTCCGAAGTTCAAACCACTGGCCATCCTCCATGCCCCCGTCTCGGCCATTTGCTTGTTTACCAACCGAATTCGCGACAACCTCCAGACAATTCTGTTCGCACTCCAATTGGAACCTTATACATACATGGTGGTATGGCTAACGAGCTCCTCTTCGATGACTTCCATGAACTAACGTTTACGAAGGTTAGTCATCGAACAAGTACATTCCACTGCAGTTTGGTGATTAGTGAAATAGTTTTTACATACTACTAATGAGTAACTAACTTTTAGTTGATTTTTGTGTGGGTTTAAGGACACTGGTTAAAAGATTTCAGGGTAATGGCTTAGATCTATGATATGTGAACATTCTCAATAGAAATAGTTGAATTGCTTTAAATATGAGTTTTTGAGAAACCCTGTTTCCTAAAAAGTTACTTTACTTCTCTTAAAGGCACATCAATTGCACGAATGTGCATTACGACAAGATAAAGTCGCAACCGTCTAATTGTTTCCCACACATACTGGGTTACGGTGAAGTGTCACTGTCTAGGTTCATGTGCCTTAAAATGTGATAGTTACGATTGTAGACGGGTCTAGTTAACCAGTTTCACTACTAATAAAGCGGGTTTATTTAAGTTGATTTAAACGTGCATTTCTAAAGCAATAGTAGCGCTTCGGTCTCTAACATTCGATTGTAGGTTGACAGAGCCACAATTCGAGTGGTCTTGGTGAATCGATATGCAACCTGAACACCGAGAAATAGGAATAAACCGCTTAAGGTCTTCGTTTACCACTGTCTTCGCGTAATCGCTGGAATAAAATCGGCGGGTATGCCAATGCACCAGAATGCAAGGGAACTACTTATTTTGGCCAGATAAACATAAAAGGACTCAGATACTGGTTGTTCATTTAACCGCAATTAAATACAGAAATGTGTGTTTCAACTAGAAACATGCTGGATTTGGATGACCGCTTTCCGCGCATGCAATCGAGATTTCAGAGCCATGTCTGAATACGCAATCAGCCTACAAAACAACCTTAGTTTAGCAGGTTTGTTCTCATACGTAGCCTGTTCGCATAGATATATTCGCAGATATATTCTCCAAAGTTACTACTCTTGGTGCCGTATTCACTTCAGTGCACCACAGACTAAACGCAGGTGAGTTCTACTATCTCTGACTTCTAAGAAATGTTCTATCTCGCTTAAAGCGGCCTTTAAGCTGTTTTTGTAGACGAACACATCTCGCTACCTGATGGTGACTGCACTTGACGAAATGAAGATCTCGCTTTGAAAACAGGTCAACAGGTTCAACGGTGCACGAGTCACCGATATATGAACTCTGGTGCGTCGGGTTGTTATGATTTTTACACCCACGTGTTTTGAACACGATTCGCTGCGCAGCATGTCACCAAACCACTCTGTGTACATTCAAGTCTTTGTTTCGCATGTGAACTCAAAAATGGTTGGTATAACGGTTGGTGTCGTTTTAAAATCAATTTTAATCTATATTGATTGCAATATCTGTCGTAGAACCTAGGTTTAGCAGTAGCCGTATATCACGCGTGAATGTTCACGTTCATTGCGAATACACGTCAAGGCTGATTGAACATTGTGGAAACACTGTTTAGCCTGGTTTTACTTTATCCTCAGACTACTTACGTTTTTACTCTAATGATTTTCGTTTGAATTCGTAAAATAACTAAATCGTGGCCAAGGAAATTTCTTTAGATCCCATTTTCCCAACTGATTTATTAACACCATACTATTTATACTATGCTATCACCTATTGTTTCTCACGCAATAGGCATCTGTTGCTCACTGGAAGGAAATCACTGTTCTCCAAGATGATTACAGCTCAGAGAGAAGCGATGAATGTCAATTGTGCTGTGGGTCCTCAGTGTCAAACTGCGATCGCCACTCCAAACGTAATCGTATTCCGTGTGCTAGAGCTGGTCACGGAGGTGTGTGTATTCCAAAATTCTCATCGGACGATGGTGATAAAAACAACCAGGAATGTCGTTTGTATATATTTGGGGGGATCTCCGCTTCGGGTGCTCTGAACGACTTATTTTATTTCAATACCGGTCAGTTCGTCATTCATTGGTTTTTGATAATTTTCCAGATTCCGCTTCCGAAATATACTGGATACAAACGTTACATTTGCTCTTCTAAACTGATGTTATCAACTTTAAGTGCACAGCAATTAGCTGTAAAATGGATATCAATTGTAGTGGAAAAATAACTGCGCCCTTTCTGGATGCTGAACCCCCACACAGGTACTGCGTCGTGCTACTGATGCCCAAGCTATTCACCGGTCCCATCAACCTCAGCGGTCTCATTTTGATAATTTTTAAACGCAATTCAGCGTCGCCATCTGTGGGATCAAACCTTAGCTCACTTTCTCAGAAACCGTTACATTCTACTAGGGAGAGAAAAATAATGGCAACATAAGAATACCTCTTTTCCATCGGTTGTTACATGTCTGATATTGATTTGTGCTTCAGAAAACAGAAACAAACACTGCTACAGAGTTTTGAACTTTCGAAAATCTTCGAATAAAGCTTCGTCCTTCTTTAAAAGGTGTGCAATTTTACTGTCCTGCACTTGTAACATGAACCTTTGTCGGTTGTCAGCCAGAACGCCATGCAATGTTACTGCTACTAGGGTTTTCTGTATTCTTTTTAGACCCGCAAGATCTAAAAGCGTCACAACTGATTAGCATTTTATCGGAGTGTCTTTCTGTTTGAATCGATTCTTGTGATTTTATACCGACGTAATAACTACTCCCAGTGATTATACCTGGCTTATCTTCTCGTAATTAACACTTATATAATATGATTGGTTCCAATTGTTTTGTTTCGAAATGCTTTATCTACGTGATTGCGTCACATTTAAGGCACTCTACAATGGACTGAGATTATCGTCGACGGAGTACTGCCTAAACCCAGGCTAGACTTCGCGTACTGCTTGTTTGGCCTATTGCGTGAGAAAGTTAACGGAAATGAAGACAATAAAGAGGTTTTCCCATCCGGTGAGTTCGATTGCTTTATTCTCTGTCCCGTTTTGCCATTTCTGAATAAAAAGATGAACAATATTATTCAAGATTTGTTGTTAGAAACTCATCGGCTTTACAATGACCAGAGAGTAGAATATGCACGAATATATACGTATGAATAATATGATTTGGTTCTCTAGTATGGCAGAGAAATGATATGTAAATTAGCAGTTGAGGCAATATCAAATTTAGATCGCCTAGAATTGTCAAGTTTCGTTTTAAATAAAGCGAAACTAGCGGTGTTTACCAAATTGGCAGGTGGAGAATTTTAAGCGAAACATATCGTTGTCCTCCTTCAGTCGATGTCGAACATGGATTGACATTACTATCGATCGATATCAGATAAGCGCTTATTTCAAGTGTAACATTTCTCTACCACTGGACGTTAAACATATACCATTGTTCTCCATGCGAAGGATAGAAAACGTTAATTTGTTTACTCTGTATCCTTGTGAACACTGGTTGATAATAGCGCACATAAATATGGCATACATACTTGATCTCAAATTGAAAGATGACACTTCACTGATGGCTGAAATAGCAAACTGATCAAGATTCTAGCAGCCGATCATTCGCATTAATTACGTCTGAACGGTTGTGAGAGTGCTACTGTTTAAATTACCATTGCCTATTCTGTTGAGCAAATAATAGCGCGATTTAATAAAAAGGGCAATCACGCTGTTTTGAAGTGTTTGTTTATAACAAGAAAATTTTTAAAACTTTTAAACCTGTTACTTCCGGAGTATGAGGATGTTGCTTCTTCACTCGACGTCAACAAAACTTGCACGCCGAATAAAAAGTATCTGCGGTAATTCTTTTTGCAATGGAGGATATACAACATACAACCGGTACCTCAGACCTTACTAGCAGTTCGAAGTTTGGATAAATGTCCCAAGGGTTGAAAACAGTATTAAGATCTTTATATGCAAAGATATCGCCTCGTAATCACTCTTGTAAAATGTAGCAAAAATCTTTTTTGAGCCATTGTGTCTAGGTTTCGGTGCATATACGTAATCATCATTGAAAGAAGCGAACCCGGGGGAGAACTTCAAAGATCCGCCGTTATATGCCTAGCAGACAACCATCGATGCTACTGATTGTTATGCCATCATTTGCTGTCATTTGCTTTTGGTAACTCCTTCATGTCGATCAGTAACGGTGATGGTCCAAACATAGATCATTGCAAAACAACGCCAGTGATATAGATTTGCTTCGATAATAGAACATTCACACGAACTATGGCTTGTCGATTGCCAACGTAATCTCATATTTATTAATATTTTTTCTCAAAAGCTTTAGAAATATATTTGAATACGGCCGCATTCACCTACAACACTCATCAACTCGTTTAGGCTCGTCAGTTAGGCAAGAAATCCGTGCTAGACAAACGTTATTATTACGTTTTTTAGACGTTAAAACTTTTCTGCACATATTATTTGTGCGAAACCTTCTGACACTGACGAGAACAGAGTTAGAGGCCTGTAATTTACAACGTCGGAAAGGCAACATCCCTTCCACGAGTGCTGCTCTACCGCCATCTGAGTAATCAATACTTTGTTCAAAGTCCGGCCATCAAACTGAATGACGGCCTCTTGCCTTGGTCCCGAGGATTTGAGCGTGAAAATTGGGGTACAAACGTCTGCTACTAGATTAACAGTGTTTAACGCATTCAGTGAAACTGAATGCAGTTTTTAAGACAAATCTTCTGATTTAAGTTTGGTTCTTTCAGTTGTGAATCGATTTAAGGGCTTCGGGTCACAGTACATCTGATCAGTGACACGTTTGAAAAGCTCTTCATGCATTTATTGGACATCCATTATTCCTATCAAGGATGTAGTAGTAACTAGTATCGAATCTGTAACTGTCATAGAACTATGAAAAACTAAATCTCAGATTGATTTGGGAGGTTGTGATTCAGGCCACTTCGAAAACCTTAGAATACGCAGACATATTGTGATTAGTTGCCCACACATTGAATAAAGACGGCATTGAATCATTTTTGTGACCAGAGCGACCTCAACATAACAATTTCTTATCGGATTTTACCGCAATGTATCATAACAAGCTATCCTTGCTACTCCACTCGCACTTGCACTCAAAGGTGACAAAAATGTCACTACCGGACACGGTTCAGAATCATATTTCTAAGAGTGATTAGTCACTAACGAGTCGTATCAAACCTCAAGCAGAATACGATCTGTCACAACCATAGCCAGCTAGGATGTCATCATCAGCTCGTGTCAAGTCTCGAGTTGATGAGGAATTGATGATTCTCAATTACCAATACACTACCAACAAACGAAATTTGTTTATGTTACTAACACGGTGCTAATAACGTTGATTGGAGTTGCATACAAAAGATGTGGATACGACGATTATCTAAGATCACGCGACAGCTTAGTTCTTTTTCTCATCTCCGTACAGCTCGACTCCTCAAATTTTCATCTTACGACTCTCCATTTAAGTCCCAGGATCGTCCTCGCTCTATTCACAAATAACGGAACCTTACGGTTGCTTCACAAATGAGAACCGAAAACTCATTGTTTGAACACTCAAAAGTCGAAACAATGAACCACAGTCGCGAAATTCTTCCCACCTATGATTATGCATTCCTATAAAATTCAAAGGTGACTCATTAACATTTTCGATGTGATACTTTATCCAATCAGCATCACGTTGTATAATCCAGTCATGTTCGGCCGCAAGCACAATCGGACTGTACCTATGTTAACAGATTAGTGCAAAGCGTCCGTTTTTGTGAAGCATTAATGGACATCGCGTTTAACTCATTGAGATTAATTTTTCACTTTAAGCATAGCTTCACCGTACCCGCGGAGAACAAAGATTAGTTGGGTCTACAAAATTGTTAGTTGTTAGTCAACCGTTGTAAATGCACTCTAATTTATGTCTCCAAGCGAATGAAACTGACTGGATCTAACCATATTACCCAAATCCATGAAATCCATAGCTTCCGCCGTTTCATTCAGTATCACCTTAATTGATACAATGCAAGTTAATTTACATCGTACTGCTCCCAACTGGTCCAAGCGCGGTCGTTTTGAAACGTTAATGACAAGCTATTTCCGTAACGATGGGTTGCAGGCCGATGTCGGCTGTTTTTCTGGTATGCCTTTGTAAGGTGTCTATGTGTCGTTGACTAAGCCTTATGGTACGAACATGATAGTGTTGTTTTCGACTTCTTGTTTTCGTATTGATTGTATGCAATTAGAAGGCTTGTCTGTCAGACTTTACGTTCATGACAGTTACCATCGGACCATAATTATAGGAGAGGCCTACTAGATAGTTCAAACGCTGGACATACTCACTTGTTATAATACTCGTTCCGAATGATCGCTCTCATTCCCAGTTTGCTTTTGTGTAACAGACAGCCGAAGCCTATGCGTTTTGGCTAATTGATTTAGTATAAAATGCATCCTTATATCATCGGTATATTTTTTATTTTGGATTCAGAGAATGATCACCAACAATATTTATTCATTCACGGTGGCATGGATACGGATGGCAACATCTTCGACGATGCTTGGATTTTGCTGCTGGACCAAACATATTCTGACTCTGCGATAACGGAATGATGTTCGTTGTATGTATAAACATAAGATTTATTCTTTCGCTAATTCCGTCTTTTTCGCGTTGTCACTAAATGGTACGAGCGTAAGCGTTGATAGTTGTTCCCGTTTACTGTCAATTTTCTAGTAATATGCAGAATTTTTCTGAATTACACTCGCGTTTCAATTGTCAGTTCGCCATACGTAATTGCAACTTTTGTTGAGAAATAGGTTTACCGAATGATGACAAAATTTCATTGAAAAAATACATGGTTGAATGATGTTAGGACGAAAGATTAGCGGGAATGTTGTATTTGCATTTCAATGTTATGAATACGTGCCAGATATGTCGCTGCAAGCATTACTCCGTAATTCCTTATTGCAGTCTCAATCTAGCCTATCATGAATTGTAAACTAGCTGAAGCTTAAAGAGGCATTAGCTATTTCATATCCCCTTCTCTTTAATCACTCTGTACAATTTGTATCTTACAATTTCTGTCATTAGATTGAGGTATCCAACGCTGAAGACCCTATTATCCTACCTCACTAATAGTTTTACACAATGCTCTTTTGTAATGCAAAGGATCGCTTATAATCGATAAATTCTTCGTTTGTCTACATAGACTTTTGCTACATGAGATAACTCGTAAAGAATTAAGCTTGTAGTGGACTAGCGTCTCTACACATCTTTATTGTACACACATTTCATCCTGTGTTCGTAGATAATATGTCAGATTTACGAAGTGAGATAAATCTGATTTCCATTAGTACAGTAGCATTTACTGTTCCTCAATTCATGACTCAAAATCCAGAATTTTGGATTATACAAGCGGAATTTCATTTCGAAATCAAACGTATAACACAGGATAAGTTCAAAATTCACTATGTTATCAGTGCACTCACCAGCGATTCGCTATTTACGAAGAGCTTAAACAAGCTTTGATTGTTTGTCTCGTAGAGTCAGATCGACAGCGTATTCATCGTCTTTTGACTCAGGAAGAGTTGGAAGATCATACTCCTTCACAAATTGTAAGAAACATACAGTCGTTGGTCAGTAATACCACAGTCTATGAACGCTTGTTGAAGCAGCGGAATTTCGTTTCGAAATCAAATATATAACGCAGGATAAGTTCAAAATTCACTATGTTATCAGTGCACTCACCAGCGATTCGTTAGCGCTAATCCAAGACGTCTATTTACGAAGAGCTTAAACAAGCTTTGATTGTTTGTCTCACAGAGTCAGATTGACAGCGTATTCATCGTCTTTTGACTCAGGAAGAGTTGGAAGATCATACTCCTTCACAAATTGTAAGAAGCATACAGTCGTTGGTCAGTAATACCACAGTCTATGAACGCTTGTTAAAGCAGTTCATTCTACAGAGACTTCCAGTACAAATCCAACAGATAATAACAAAGCTATTGGACTTTCACAACTATCGGATATGGCGGAGTTAAAATCAACTTCTATCAATTCAGTTACACAACTGGAACCAATAAACGAGTGCAAGCGAGGCATTCGTAACTTGGAATATCGGCTAAACAAGTTGAGGGATAGGAGTGCAAAACGCAACCAAAGCCCTAGCAACCGAGGTTTATGTTCGGAAGCAAAGCACGCAAGTGTGTCAAACCTGGCTCTTTTCGAGAGACAGAAAAAACAAATACCAGACCGTAATAACGACCACGAAAACTGGCATCTGTCATAAACGTAGCCTATTTTACGTCAGAGATATTGATTCCAACACTAAGGTCCTCGTTGATAATGGAACGCAAATAAGCGTCATAAGCCCTCGTCATCAGGTAACGGTACAGCAATACATACCTATGGTAAATGGTTGCTGACCCTTAACTTAGTCGTGTGCACATCTTACTTATGAGTTTTTACCATAGCCGATGTTCCCACGCTGATTTTATGTTTAGACACCTTTCAAAAACCAAGGCATCTTAGGATCTTTGGACGCGCAATTTCGAACGAATTACGAGATACCCGGAATTGTTGTTAAACTTTTCTCCCAAAGCTTTTGGTTACGTCATTTGACAATAAACTGGATCATGTGTGGAAATTATCAATCAGGAAGGACAAAAAACATCGTCCAGTCGACAATTTGTCGTGATCTGTTAGTCAATTATTTTTAAATTTTTGGTGAAATCATTATAACGGCTGAAAATTCACGTATACGAATAAAGCCAATTTCTTCTTCTTCTTTAATGGTTATGTTATCACCAAATAAGTACACCTATTAGCTTTGTCGTGCGACTGAGAATGTTTATCGATCTAATTTTGCGAGAAACATTCACGGTACCATTATTGGTTGAGAGAAAGAAAAATCATTCACGAAACGATTCACCGTTTTGACTAAGTTGGGTGACGCTATGACGAATATTCTCTCATGTGATTTTAATCATCCAAATCGTCATGTGAAATATTCTCTAGGCGAAATGCCTTTTCAATAACACTTTAATATTTGACAACAATCTTACACACCACGTGAGATGCACTCTCAGTGTATTCCGATTCCATATATCATTGTTCTCATCGAAAAATCTGTTATATCTGGATGAACGCAACGAAATATGGGGCACGAAAAGGTTGTATAGACGATCGTTCACTACGGTCCACCTGACTCGTAGACAAAGGAGTGAAGTGAACGTGACTCATGGTTGGGAATGGTTGTACGACATAGTAGTAAACGTGCTGGATTTATTGTTGAACATACAGACCAAGTCGGGGCGAAGAACGACGTGAATTACGTGAACGCGCATGTTGAAATAAAAGACATCTCTCCACGCTCCAACCTTTTGGTAAACTAGTTTTGAATATTACACGAAAAAATGAAGGTGAATTCGGGAATTCGTTCAATTCCTTATTTGTAACAGCTGGTACACACAAAATTATCTTTTCATTTTGTCGTCTTAATACAGAACGCAGTTTCTGTTTCGTCGCATGTGGTGTGGACGTTGGAAAACAATTTCCTCCATTTTGAGTCGCCATGCCCAATCACCAATATTATTGATGTTTTGATTGTCGTAAGACTTTTCAAAGTTTGATTTGGCTATGGCCATCCTTATCGTGTCCAGTAGGGCTGAGTGTACCAGTATTTGGATTTTCAAGATCTATACCAGTGTAATATTGAGATCAAACCCTGGATATGGAACGTGCTTAGGTTTCGGAATTTGCATTCATTACATACTGTATGTGAAGTGCGTAATTGTAACAAAATTTCCCATTATTTACAGTTAAATGACTCCAAACAGTAAACTGAGTGTTCTTGTAATAAAGTATCATGCACTGCAAGCTGATGAGATCCGCTAGATGACATTTTGTTGGGCTCTTCTGGTCGATGTCAATCGCTCCCTCGACGTTCGTCCCACGTCTGGTATCAATTAAATTTACCATCGAAACAATGGACCTGACCGTCTATAAATGGTTCACATACAAACTAGGAAATTTGTGGAAGAAAAACCACTTCGAGCATCTGCAGTCTAATTCCTTGAAAAAGAAATATCGTTCAAATTATAAGTGTGACTAGGGGTTTGTAGGTTACCTAGTTGCATGCAATAATCGAGTTATCTTTGTTACCCTTTAAGTGAACTTACATTAGAGGTTTTGAGCCGTCTACAGCTCAAAAGACTCGCATTACAATAAAATAATGTGACTCCCAATACTATAACACTTGCTCTAATCGAAGTGTTGGAATTTTCATTCATGAATCCAACGTAAAATTAGAGAATATCACCAGCAGCTTCATGTTGAGCAGAAACTGCACCGATGCAAGACAAAAAATGGTAGCTCCTCTCGAATCACATTGTTGTTGTTGGATCCATGTTTCCCTAACACTCATAGTCACTCTTCTGTCTCCTCCACGACCCTAAAATGCTCGCGCATCAATAACGCTGACGATAAGCGCAATGAATACCATTCACTCACTAACTCAGTCCGCTCCGTGCCGGGTGGCACATGGGGAGAAGACAACACCACGCCAGTGGTTCCGGTGAAATTCCATCATGCACCACGGATCAGTCACAAATATGTAGACGGATTCTCGATCCAGTCTTAAATGAGTATTAATAAAGTGTCACTGGTTATCTTGTATTGTAATACGAATTAAGTACAAGGCGAGTATGAATATAAGATTTGGAAGCTGTGCTGTTTAACCCCTTAGTCTTGAATGAATAAACCTAAAAAACGATTGTCCATATATTTAAATGAAGTTTAAAAGAAAGACTAAAACATGCAAATGATCACTTTTCCTGATTATCAGGAGAACCGACGGGATATTTCGTGACAATCATTTGTATCAACAAATCAGTAGCTTAATAATAGGATTTTCTTAGACTGCCATTCATTCGAGGACACAGTATAGTAACGATGACCTAACAAATTATGAGATGAAATCCTCAGTCACGTTTTTAAGTAGTTTTGTCAAAAAAGGTTTGAAATTAGCAATAGGTTATGCAATCCCAACTCAGACCAAAAATCCGAGCATAAACTATTTTTTCGCGCTGTGTCAGCACATTCACCAGAATACTTCAAGGATGATGTCATTTTACAATTAGTTCGACACAAGCCTATCACAACACAAAGTAAACAACTGAAAAAAATAAGCAGTTTTACCAAGATAAACTTGGGAAAGTTAGTATATAATATTCCTTGAAACGTTGTACGGAGGCTAGAAATAGATCTAAAGGAGCCCAATGTGATTCTGAGTCTCGTACATAAATCTGTAATCTCGATAAACTGGATGAATAACGATTCAATTGAATTGTAAATTACCGACGAAACCAATACTTCGGTTTTCGCAATCCACCAACTGGTATAACAGAGAATGCAGAACAAATTACAAGACACAAAACCATATTGGGTCGATACAGCCGCTACGTCTGACTCAGAATCAAGTCATCGAATTTTAGGTCATTCATGTGCATACAAACAAACAAGCGAAACAAACCAGTTGATTAATGAATTACGCGTGCATGCATAGCGTTTCGAGGAGATCAATACATTTACAACTGACCACATGCGCAGGTAACGGACTGGGAACTGTCGAACATCAAAATCTGCTATTTATATTCAAAGACATCTAAAGAATGAACGACCATATCGTTAAAATACGAGCATATCTAAACAATCCCAGAAGTGAACTTTTTCGAATCGATTTTGCCACATTTGTTTTGCTTATGTGTGACGTATTCCTGTAAGAATTCCATATTTTCTTTTCTTTTCGATCTTTTGCTATTCCGTTTGAAACTTTTCTACGTGGGTTGATCTCGTTGCAAACTAAGAAATAGTTGAATCAATAAAAACGGGTGGCTGCAAGTGTATGCACAATAACTTTGGTGTGAAATGTGAAAATTGAACCCCACAATTTTTACTTCGCTCGCCTCGTGTTAGAACCTCCTATCCGTTTATCCAGTGTCCGGCTATATTCTTTTGTAGTCGTTAATGTATCCCGCTTTCACTGGAACCTGGGACTTCATACAACCTATCACCAGCTAGACACAGTGAATGGAAGCCTTATCCATTCAAAATACAATGAATATTTTTTCTTAAATTTTCCGCACATATTTGCATTTGATTGACACAAACGCTTTTGTCCCAAACACCTTAAAGTTGGAAGCTCATGGTTAACATAACCGCGCGGTCAACGTGCTGAACACTTATCTCATAGCTGACGCGTGTGCATACTCTCGATACAATTGAAAAAATCCACATAGCCATCCCAATCGGCAAGCAATGTGGTGTGCGCTTGCTTCGTAGATATTCTCCTTAATTGTTGTTAAGTTATGCTTTACTGATTCAAATTGAGATATTTAACTTTTTGTATCTTTGTGGATTGAACTACAGTCGTTCCAACGGGGCAAGACGAAAAGCGACCCGGACCACCTGTGCAATTAAGTCATGGTTATATCTGTTCATGGGTTAAAACGTTGCCGTACATCCCTTGCACATCTACTCAGAACTGGAGCGATTATTGGGAGTTGAACAACTGAGTGATTGTTTGGTTAACATTTAGCTCACCGAATATATGGAAAAATATTCGGCAGCATTAACCTATTCTCCAACATTTTGATTAACTGACATGTGTGATTTTGGAGTTCAACGCCGCTGAGATATTTTTTAGAACAGTTTCGTACCTATTATAATACAACAACTTGTCAAACGGCAGCAAATGAAGTGTATTATTCGTGGGAAGATGTGAGAAACACATTACATTGATGATGAATTACGTTGTGAAACTCATGTACAATTTTACATTCGCTGGCTATTACATGTTTATCGATCAACACCACGTGAAGTTGTATTAATATATTTATAGATTTATGACGATAAATTAGGATTAGGGTTTTTCGAAATTTTCGAATTATTTTCGGATCATTGACGGAACACCAAAATGGTGGAAATGCAGTTAACTGTTCGAGGCATTAGTTTTATTCATGTAAATGTATGAACAATTAGGTTCGTTTCACGATTTTGCTGCAAGCTACGGTGAATTTTTATCTTGCACAATAATTAGAATATCTAGCACGAAAGTTGAAATTGAAATGCGCTGTTTGCCTAAAAGATTTTGTGCAGTCTGTACAACCGAATTTCGCATTAGGTCGCTCCTCCTGAACTTGTAAAACAAAATATTCTGGTAACCGTTCGAACAAGCTAAATCATAGCTTTTAATGAGATTTGGAGCTCGTTGTTTAACAATCATCTCCAGTTGTGATAATTCTTTTCCGAAGAAATCATGGCATCACTTACTAAAATAAAGTAAGCTCCAAGATATACTGCCCCCCAAGAGTTAGAAACAACCTTTCCTTACGTCTGTCAAAATTTGATCTTCTTATCCTTTTATTTCTTTGGAAAAACGAGACTAAACAGTTGTGTCGAAGCAGAATCAAGTATACATCGCACATTAGGGATCAATATAATTGAGTATTATATTTCGGATCAGCATTCGTCCATATTGCAATTCACAACAATTTGAATAGCTTTTATGTGAGTGCTTCTCTTGCGCTGACACTTCACTAACGGATATTTTTGTATCACGGTTCTCATTCTGTCGATGTGGTATGGTTTAATATAGCCAGCCTTGAAACCTGAACAAACTGCTAAAAAATCTATGCTTTCAGACAGCCGATTTCTAACCTAAACATTCAAAGGATATATGTCGAACATTCGATCAAATCTAGCAAAAAGATTAGCGATTGAACTGCAAACTTGTATGTGGTTACACTTCAGACCAATTTTCTGCCGTTAGTTTTCATCAGTAGAGACAGATAGGTTCAATCTTCTGGAAGTGTGACTAATTGACAGGTAAATAAGTTTGTAACAGTGAGTCATTGACGTCTTGGCAGCCAGCTGCTTCACACTACATTTAATCATCGTTATATGGTACCCGAATTTGGTTTGGTGAATGAAGAGCTCTGTATTCACATGCTCCGCACTCACACACCAAAGGATTCAAACTGTTTTTCGTCATCAAGTTGCGAAAGAATTGTTGGTCAGGTGACCCTTCAAAACAGTGGGAATCGGTTTACAAAGTTTCTATTTGGAGCCAATGTTAAATAGTTTTCTGAAAATGAACCACGTTGTTCAAAGACAAAATCGTGAATTGATTTCCGGTCAAGTGCTTAAGACGATCGTGTGGCACTTACAATCTACAACAAGATTCTGACAGTCTGTCGTTCTCGTGTACAGGGAGCCCTGAAAGTATTGTGTACCAATTAATACCAGATCAAAAATATTCATTTGGAAACATAGCAAAAATATTTGTTTTGAAATTTAACTCAGGGATGAACTTGAAAGAAATCTGTAGATACTTATTATTACAATTTCAAAGCAGTTTCGAACAATCGCTCTTGCAAACAAACATAATGAATTCTTGTTTGCAACTGGATTTTGTCGTCAAACTTCCATGAAGAAGTAACATTGAACAATCGATATGGTTGATTTTTTTATTTTATCACTCCCCGAGTTATTTATCGAATATCTATTAATCGCCTTGGCAGAATGGTATTGCACATTTAGTGTAACTTGACCGCCTGAGATATTTCTGCAAGGTTGTTTTTACAGCGCATCGGAGATTCGATTTCATTTTATGTGTAAATGCAGAACGTGTTTTTAAATATTCGACTCAATGTGGAGAGAGTTTTACCAGTTATCAGTGCTTCAGGTGGAAAGCCTAGAAAAGTTTACAATTTTCTAAAATTATGTCCGTAATTCTTCGTAAAAGGTGAGAGGAACGGTATCGATAGGAAGGA
>JACCGJ010024308.1:0-19778 GCA_013407085.1 Atriophallophorus winterbourni
CAACCATGCATCGTCAGCTGGAAGGTCGGTACTGAAATACCAGTCCTGATTCAGAATAAGAGTGTTTAGCTTGTTGTAGTCTGTCCACCTCCGTGTGAACACTGAGCTATCTGCAATCTTGTCAGCCCAGTAGACTAGCTGGAAATGTAAGAATACATGATCACTGCGCCCAAGCGGTGCACGACGTTCGACATATTCAATCATCAGTTCATCGTCTGTCAAAATAAGATCCAGTAAAGATGGCGTATCATTAGAACGGAAACGGGTGGTTTCAGTGGAATGGTTGAACAATGGGTGTGTGTAGAACAGATCTAGTAACTTTGAACCGAAATGACCATCTGGATAAGGACGATCGAACAAATTTGGAAGATTAAAGTCCCCCATGATGAGAACATGTGTGTGTGTCTGAAGGAGTACACGATTCAGGTAACTTAGCAATTGTTCATCGTCTTGGTTAGAATTACTCGGGGGGCGATAAATAACTACAACTGTGATTGATTCAAAACTGGAAATTTGTAAAGTGCAACTTAAAGTATCAGAGGATTGCATGACAGAAGTAAAAAGTTCAGTACAGTGAATAGAGGAATTGACGTAAAGGGCTACGCCACCACCAGGCGATGGTCTATCGGATCGAAAAACGTTCATGTTCGGGATATGAATTTCATTGTCAAGATGGCGTTCGTTCAACCAAGTTTCAGTGAGTGCAATAATATCATAAGGACATGTGGAAACATGGAACGTTAGTTCATTGAGTTTGCTCAACAGACCTTGAGTGTTTGTATAAGCACATTTTAGGTATTTGCGGTGAATAAGACCAGACATTGCGTTTTGGCCGGCCAGAGTAGGGCCGGCTAAATCAAGTTTTTTTGCATAATATCAGAGGATTTATTCGATGTAAGATCACTTATCTTTGGACTCGAATTTTCATATATAAGAGTAGCCAGCGTAGGGTTGTTGGAGCACATTTCGCTTTTAGTAACAGGATTTTGCGTTGCGCTGTCAGCCGTGATGGTGACTGGAGTTCGACGAGGTTGGTCTGAAAAAATTCGGACACTCGGTGGTGCTGTTCTACGAGCACAACGCCAGGCATTAAGGACAGTAGGCAGCATCTCAGAGCTCAGGAAACAAACTTTCAGCAGTCGCGGCGAATTTCCATTGTAAGTGGTTGGACGAGGGAGTCGGTATAAGGACACTGTTGTGACTGGTTCGCAATTCATATGCTGATAAAGAAAACGCCATTGGGCATGATCGTGTTCTTTACGTTCGGTTTCATTTTCGCTGTCACATTCTGGTACTCCATGAACAATGATGGCTCTAGGAGTGTCTTGTCGTTGCACATTAGGAGGACGATTTTTTGCGCGTTCTATCCAGAGTATATCGGGATGGATACGAGAGGGCGAAGCTTCGTGTCGCAGATAATGTGCAGACAATAAAACAACCTCCATCTGATCGTTATTTTCCAAGTCGACGCGCAGCAGACGTGGTTGGTCAGAGTGAGCAGAGGATGGGTGACGTGTGAGTCTCGTTAGGCATAACGGTTTGATAACCTGGATCTTCATGGAAGTACACAAGCGTTCCCACTGGAGTAGATCATGGGCTTGTTTAGCATTGAACTGGGATTCAGCAGACTCAACAACGTTGGTGCAAATAACAGAGAAATGTTTCACCGTTGACTTGATTTGTTTTGGCATACGAAGAGGACATGGTTGCTTTTTGGTCGGTGTAGTAGCAGTGAGAGTTTCTGCAATGGGCTTAGAGGTGGGATTACAAGGGAAGGGGGCAGTTGTTTCTAAATTCGCAGGAGGATTTATTGGAGTGGGTAAATTGAGACCTTTTTGAAGCTCAGCAAGCTCCAACAATACGCGGTTAAGTTGAGACTCAACATGACAGAGTCGGTTCTCCAGTATACTACGTGATGCGAGCTCCGTATTAGTAGTCGGAGTAAAAGAAACATTAGACCCAGGTGCTGGAGATGTGCGCATTGGAGTGGTTTGCGGGGTGTTTGCGAGTGAGTCTGGATGGCGACGGAGACCTTCAAAATAAGGGAGACACGATGGGCAAATATACTTCAGTGGTGAAGACGAGGAGGATTGTATTACAGCTACATCGAGGTGCGTTAAGCTAGGAACACAAGAGAGATGCGATTTCATGCAGCAGAGTGAGCAGATCACAATCTTAGATCGGGTGCCGACACGTCGGTGAGACATAAGACAAAAAGACAACTTTGACGGGGTCGAATAACACATTCCAGGAAAGAAGCAAAATATTCCAAAGTGGATAGTTTAACGAAAAACTAGAAAATTATCACTTCGGAGAAACTTTTCAAACCGCGCGCGAGGTTCAGTATCAGTATCAGTATCAGTATCAGTATCAGTATCAGTATCACAGGGCGATAGTCGACCAAGTCGAAACGAGTGCCCAGATTCTTTCGGAGGTGTGCTTGAAAACACCCACCACTACCAGGATTGATTCGTAAGTAACACAGGCGTGTGTAACTGTGAATGGAAGATGGGAGATGTCTCATCACCGAAAGGTGAGAGAGTTATGCATGTTGCATGTCCAATCGAATGAAAAGACGATGGACAGCAGTTTATTTACACAAATGCGAAAAAATGAAAAAAGAAACTCTTTTTTGTGTTTCAAAAAATTTTTCGAATATTTTTGTGTTTTTTTATCATAAAAATGAGGGATTTAGTCTTAAGGGTAATGCTCCGGGAAGAGCTCCTGCCACCGTTCGTCCAGCCCATGTTTGAACGCAATTACTGAAGTTGCCAAGATTAGTTCTGCGGGAAGTGAGTTCCAAGCGTTCACTATACGGATGCTAAAGAAGTGCGTTCTGGATTCGAGCCTGGTGTGCTGTTTACTTAGCTTAAAACTGTGCCCTCGTGTACCAACCAAAGGAGAGAACCGAAAGAAGTCATCGAATTCTAAACAACTTAGTCCTTTGACAACCTTAAAGGTCTCTATAAGATCCCCCCTAAGTTGCCTCCTCCTAAGTGAGAAAAGTCCTAGTGCTAATAGACGATTTTCATAATTGGTGTGTGCTAACCCCTCGATCATGCGAGTGGCCAGCTTCTGTACCTTTTCTAGCTGCACTATATCCTTCTGGTAATACGGCTTCCAAGCCTGGATACAGTATTCTAAATGTGGCCTTACTATTGCCTTGTAGAGGGGCAATAGCACCTCAGCTTTTCTGCAAGTGAGGGCTGAACGTAGTCGAAAGAGTTCCCTCCTGGCCCTTTGAGCTGCAGCAGCACATTGGTCAGCCCACTTAAAGTTTGCGGAGACTACGATTCCTAGGTCCTTAGTAGACTTTACCCTACGGAACTCCGTGTGAGCTGAGGGCGTAGACACACTCATGTTGCCTGCTAGTGTAGAGAGCAAGTGACTCTTATCTAGGTTAAGGGGAAGGTCCCACTTACCCGCCCATGCTGTTACAGCTTCCACATCACTTATCAGATCGGAGTTATCCGACCTACCGACAATTTTAACGTCGTCAGCAAACATATAACAGGGTGAGCGCAGTTGGCTGGCAAGATCATCAATGAAGATGAGGAACAGCAACGGCCCCAAGACTGAGCCCTGGGGAACCCCACTCGTTACATGCGCACTTGCGGAGTAAGTATCATCTACCATGACAGTAAAGGAACGGTCGCTAAGGAATGCTCGAATCCAGCCCAGAAGGTTCTCCTGATACTCCTATGGCTGAGAGTTTGAGAAGCAAGAGCCTATGGTTGACTGAATCGAAAGCCTTACTAAAGTCGAGATAGAAGACTTCTACAGCTATACCATCATCCATCCTCTTAGTAACCTCGTTAAGAAAGCTCAACAAATTTGTCAGACATGACCTACCTTTTAAGAAGCCGTGTTGTGCGCCATTCAAAAGAGAGTGTTTGGTTAGATATCCACATATTTTATCGCGGATCAATCTTTCCATAACCTTACATAGTACACTAGTGAGGCTAACCGGGCGGTAATTATTGACCGCCGAGGAAGCTCCTCCCTTATGGATAGGTACTACAACGGCTGTTCTCCAGTCTAAAGGAAGGGTGCCCTGACTGAGGGATGATGTGAAAAGTTCTGTGATCGGCACAGCTAACATAGGCGCTAGCAGTCTGATCATTCGTGGATGGATGCTATCGGGCCCAGCCGACTTGTTGTAAGCTAGGCTGGCCAATATATTCTCAACAATGTGTACCTCGAATGTAAGGTCAGTGCAGAGGGGGATCAGAGAGTACACATTGGAGTGATGGCGCAGATGCATTCGAGTTATAATCTCGGCGTTGTACGCCTTGAAAATGCGCGGAAAACAATTGAGCCCTTTCAGTGCTTGCAATGACGGCTGATCCATCGTCCCTTCTCAAGGTACCTACACCTTTTCGTGTTGACCCTTTAGATTGAACGTAGCTGTAGTAACGTTTCGGATGAGTATGGGCCTCTTGAGCGAGTCTCATTTCGAAAGAAATCTTTGCTCCACGTATCTTGGAAACAGCTATGTTTCGCGCTTCTTTGTAACGGGCCCAAGTCCCACATGAGGGAGTAAGCTTATAACGCCTCCATTTTGCGTCGCGGTGACGTACGCTACGGGAAACTGAGGCTGACCACCATTGAGGTTTACCTTTTTTGCGAACGGGTAAGAGAGGAGCGAATCGATCCTGAAGTTGAAGGATGTTATTCTTGATCTGCCCCCACATCCCATCCACATGGTCAATGTTTTGCCATGGGAGTAGCGCTGCTGCCTGTAATAGGGAAGCAGGGTCGATCCTATGGAAGCTTCGAGACATCTTAAGTGGGGGTTTACCAAATGAAAGAAGTAACTCGCAGGCTAACACTACGTGGTCGCTCTTTCCTAGTGGTGGCAGTACGACCAAATTTTGTATACCGCTTTCAGAAGTAGAAATAACTAGGTCAAGAATAGACGGAGACTGACCCTCGCGGAATCTAGTTGGTTCGTTTACGTGTTGGTAAAGTGCATGGGAGTGTAACCAGTCCAGAAAATCGTTCGCGACTCCTGGGGCATGCGAGGTTTGGTACTCCCAGTTTATTTCGGGTAGATTAAAATCGCCGAAGATTACAACACGTGGTGATACGGCTAAAAGAGACGAGAGCTGAATTTGCAAAAGAGCATCTTCTTCCAAACTAGTGCTCGGACTACGGTAGATGCAGCTTACAGCTATACGCGTGCATCCATGTATGAGCAAGGCAGATATTATCTGCACATTCGTTGTAGAAAAAGAAATACTTTTCTCGAAGGGAATAGCGTTATCAATAAGGAGCAACGCCCCTCCAGCTAGCTTACCCAGGGGTCGATCGCTTCTTACGGCGCTAAACCTATCCGAGATTAAAGCTGGTATGTGGTCATCATGAGACAACCATGATTCCGTGACACCCACAATTTTGCAGTGGGTGTCGTCAACTCTACAGAGGAGTTCAGCCCATTTATTTCTAATGCTACAAGCGTTTGTATAGAACAAAAGAGCACTATCGTGTGGGGCCAGACTCCCGGTGTTAGGGCTACCTAAGAGCTCTTTGTCCTCGGGCGTAATGCCCGAGGCTGCTTCGCGTTTTTTGAAGGCTGAATTTCATCAGGAGATACAGCATTCGTTTTTGAAGCAGACGACAACTCTTGGCATCTAGTTCCATCTTCATGGTCTGAGTCACTACAACTCATCCAAGATTCGTCCTCTAAAGGACGAAGCACGACAGTGGCGCACTTCAATGTTGGAGTAAAATTCTCCTGTGTTAGCGTTATCGCCACACTTTTGTCATTTTCTAAGCTTCGACTCTGGAGCGAGTTTGGTGAGCTACGAGTTACTGCTAACTTAGACTTTCTAGCTCTAATTGGGCTAGAAGTTTTCAGGTGTGCCGGGGTGTCAGGTTGTACGACGCATTTTCCCTCGACGCAGGTAAGCTTCTCTGCTTTCGAGAGGAAGTAGTCGCGATCACATTGCTTTGTGAATTCGACTACAATTGGCCGCGGCGATCTGGTAGATGCGTCGTTTGGGCCACCCCTCCATTTCCCGACCCTGTGAACTCGCTTCAGCGGAGTATTAGGTCGCATGCCTGAAGCACGGAGTAGGTCGATAACCTTTCTCCGATCGCTTTCCTTACGAGCCTTTGATTCTCGGATAAAAGGCTCAACCTGCGTTAAAATCAGGACATTTTTAGTTCGTGTTGAGCTAACTTGGTTCCTGGCTTGCAGCTCAGCAACCACTTTTCCTAAATGGTGGACTTCCCGAGCTAGAGCGCGAACGTCCTTAGTCGGGCTGATGTGAACACCCCTATTTTCTTTAACTTTTTCCATGGAGCCTTTGGGGGACAGGAAGATGGCGATGATTTCGCCTTCTGTGTTCTCAAAGGAGTGGTATGCTGGCTGGAGGTAGACGGGACCCCTGACCTAGCTACTTCGGCAAACGTTTTGGGTTTCGGAGATGGACGCGGAGGAGAACGCTTACGTTCCTCAAGACGCTTACGTTCCTCAACCAAAGTTTCCACGGACTTCATGCAGTCAGCACATAGCCATGTAAGCCATCGATGGGCCGCATAAACCTTAAATTGTTCTGACGACAGTCCACAGCATTTGGGATGAGCCCAACGCAGGCACACGTCGCACTCTATACCTTTGGAAACCTTCTTGTTGCAGCTAGAGTAAAGGCAAAGACAAGAATTTTGAATCATTTTGCTAATGTAATCAATGAATCAGAAATTTAATGAATTTCGAAAAATTTAGCAGCGTGGAAACAAAATTCAAACCGGGCGCGTTGTTCAAGTGTAATATTATAAAAGGTCACCTTCTACAACCACAATAAATTTTTGCTCCTCTACAACCAGTGAGAACGCGAAGAAACCCCCCTGGTGGAGCGCGTCTATTCGCAAGGCTATCAGATGGCGTGACCATAGTTTGAGAGATTATGAATTTTCTGGAACTCACAGATCTAGACTGCTGTACATACAGACCACAAATTCAGCTGTTGCGCTCCAAAGGAAAGCTAAAAGGTAATTCGAATCCAGACTTGCATAAAATGCAAAGATTAACTTTAAAGATTTTTATGGCCATGTTCACTCCAAACGGTCTTTAAGAGGAGCACTAGGTACGTTAGTGCTAGATAATGGAAACATGGCTTTGACTAGACAGGAAAAAGCCAATGCATTTCATTCATTCTTATGCAGTGTTTATCATTGTGATTCTGGTAACCGTTTAGAAGCTCACGAGTGCAGAGCACCTCTCTTTAGCTCTGTGGGGATTATTCAGGAAATGGTCACCACAGTTCTGTCTCATCTGGATAAAATTAAATTGAATCGCCCCGACGGTATACATCCGGCTATTCTTCCACCGATCGCGAATATAGTCAGCCTTGCAATTAGCAATCATTTTGCAGCTACCTTACTCCAAGGTACACTACCGGATGATTGGTAACGAGCGGCGATAGTAGCTATACACAAGAGGGTCTCAGTTCGGATGTACGTAACTATAGGCCAGTAAGCCTGACTAGCATTCTTTGCAAGTATTTGAAAAAAATCGTTCGGCGCCAGATATGTAAACATTCATGAAGCCAATTCCTTACTATCCGACTCCCAGCACCGATACTGTAAAGGAAGGTCCTGCCTAACCAATCTTCTGAGCTTTCTAGATGAAGTGACATTACGGCTTGTTGAACGGAGAGTAGTCGAAGTATGCTACCTTGATTTCCAAAAGGCCTTTGACTTAGTGAACCATAGGTACCTTTTGCACAAGCTAAGGATGTGTGGCGTCACAGGGGAACCACATCGATGGTTAGACAGCTCCGCAACCATTCGCGCTAACTATGTTAGAGTTGCAAGGGTGCGCTCGGAAGAATCAGTGATAATCAGTGGATTGCCTTGAGGATCAGTGCTTGGTCCACTACTTTTTTATTTTTGTAAACTACCTGGCAGCTTGCTTGGGATCACGTTGTTTTCTGTTTACTGATGATGTTGAGATCCTAGGAACCGACAGTAGAGATACGCTTATCTCTGATTATGCGAGTGGACAAAAACATGGGATTTACCACTAAACTTGGGGAACAGCTGCGTTCTGACAACTAATTTGGCGACAACAAAACTAGAGCTCGGCGAAGGAACTATCAGAATAGCTGCTTCTCAGAAAGTGGAGGATCTCGGTATTACTTTAACAAGAGATTGTTCAGACTGCGCTCAGGTTCATCATCCCCTTATACAACGCAATCGTGCGGCTTTACTTGGAATACTGTGTTCAATCCTGGGCACCCTACTTGAAACAGATATGGCATGTCTCGGAAGCGTCAAGCACCTTGCGAATAGGATGGTTGAGGGTCAGACAGGTAAAACCTATGAGTCAAGACACGCGGACCTCGATCTGTTTTCACTAAAGAGACGGCGGCAACGAGACAACCTAATATAAGGCTTTGAAATTCTAAAGGGTCTTGCGGTTGATAATATTAAACCTAAACTTGTACATAAATCATCTGCAAGGGGTAATTCTATGAAACATTTAAGAGCTGACATGTGAGCACTTTTCAACAACTGCGTGGTCAACTTCTGGAACGAGCTCCCAGATTATATAGTAAACGTCTCAAATGGGTTAAGATTTAAAAGGGCATTAGACGCTAAATTGCCTACCGTATTTCCGCACATTTTCTAATAAAAAACCTAAAATACAACAAAAAACGCCCTGTTACATTTTCAATCTCATATCTGTCTAGGCCTGAACAACCTGGCAGCATCTTTGTCCACATGCAGTCTATGAATTTGTTGCACTTTGTCTCGACTAGGCTAGTCATTTCATCATTACATCATACATTATTCACCCATAATATTGCATTGTTTCCTGAATTAATGACCTCTCACCGTGCCGGTGAAGAGAACCCCTACCTTACTTTTCCGATATCCGGAAACAACAACGTGTGAAACGTACGAACTGTATACTCAATACCGAAGTGCTGGGTGCTCAATCGCATACCGCCGAAGGAAATCTGGGCGCGTGATTGGCTTTTAGCCACCTTCAGCCATGTGCAACTTGAACTTGAACTGAACCTCAATAGGATCCAACTCCTGTCACCACTTCTTATTCATCTATTTTTTCTTCTTGATTGAAGCTGAGGGAGAAACGCCAGTTAAGGTTCATCACTAACCTCTTCGAGATGATGCATCCACCAACACAGGCAATTTTTGTATAGACGACCAGGCCAGCATACTATTTTCCACAAAATTGGCTAGTGTCCGATTACGATTTGAACTTCACTTCTGATTGCAACCAAATAATCTTGCTGCAATGCATTCCATTCTTTGACCACCCGAGTGAAAAACGTGAATTGCGCCGGGTGTCATAGAGTTCTCCGCCTTTCCAACTTCAGCATGTGGCCACAAGTTCTTCTATCTTCTGTCAATCGAAAGAAATCTTATATGGTCGACCCGTAACATCCCAGAAAAATTTGGAGGGTAACAAGTAGGTCAAAGTCTCTACGTCTATTCCCCAGTTGATACAGGCGCAACTTGTCAACACGATCTCCATATGAACCCACACAAACCAAAAACCTCAATAGAATTTTAATTGCATCATCTGCATTTTATAGCTCTCATCCAATGTTACACGTAAAGTGATTGCATTTTTACCAAAAAATAATGATTTTTATTCTTGGAATAAAAGACGATTGGAGCCCGAACGCTTTAAATTTTTATTTTGAAAAATTAGAAATTTGCTGCGTCAGACAGAAAAATGCAAAAGAAAACGTTTAGATGAGGATTTTAAAAATCATGCAGCCCGACATTTCGTCGAATTCCATGTGATGAATTGGATTGTATTCAATTGAGCGAAATAACCAACCCAGGAATAGAACTGAGAATTAATCACAGTCACTTGAATCACACAGCGTGTATTAATTAATGTAACTAACAACGAGAATTTGAATTACAGAATTATCGATTAGTATTGATTGTTATTTAAACAATCATCACAACCACTGCAGCTCCTAATCGTCCTCGGATTTTTGTAATCTCGAATGGCTTTGTTCCTCGGTCTTTCCGATCCTTTGACAGGTTCAGTTGATTCAGTATTCTCGGAAGAATCTGGAGGTGTTGTGTTATGATTGCTAACGCAACTAGTATTAGAACGCAACTGACCTGAATCTTGGTAGATGATTTGATCTGCATGACGATTGTGCACAGTTCCGTCTTCTAGATCAAGTATTTTTACCATATTTCTTCCGATCTTGTTTAATACAATACCGGTACTTGGACGGTAATCATTTCCACGATAGTATGATACTTCGGCCGATCCAAGTTCCAGCAGGTTTGATCTCGAGGATCGAGATTTCGATAACATGGATGGTGTATTTCCAGTAGTTGAATGTTTACTATTGCGATATTGAAGCAAAAAATTGTCAATACAACGATCAAGTTCATTAATTGTTGATGGAGAACAAGAGGAAATTGCACGTTCTAGCGTAGCTACAAAGTTTTCGGCTAATCCATTTGATTGTGGATGTCTGGGTGCAGTAAACAAATGTCGGCAACCAAGTGAATGTAATCACTGAGTAACACATGAAGCAGAGAAATGGCTTCCATTATCACTCACAACAGCTATAGGAACACCTTCGCGGCTGAAAACCTTTCGTAATGCAAGCATTGTGAAATCAGAATTGGGTTTAATAGTAAGGAAAACTTCTGGCCATTTTGAATACGAATCGATAATCACAAGAGCATAGTATTTCTTTAGAAATGGTCCGCAGTAATCCATATGAATACGTTGCCAGCCTTCACAGGCTAATGGCCATGGAGTCCATTTTGATGGCTGACAGAATAATTTGTGCTTACAGGAATGGCATGAAGAAGCAGTTCTGCGGATATCAGCATCAATTTCAGGCCACCAGCATATTTGTCTGGCCAACGATTTCATTTTTTCAATACCTGAGTGTCCCGAATGCAAATCATCAAGTATTTGCCTGCGAAGTGAGGGAGGAATAACAATACGATCATTGACACACAACAGACCTTCAGGTGTTACACATAATTCATCACGACGCTGATAGTAAGCTAGATATTTTTTCTTGGATGTGGCTGACCAACCTCCTTTAACTGCAGCCATTATCGGAACAAAATATTTCTTTGTCTCAAATCGTAAATCTGAACGGGATACACACAGTGGTTGAATCAACAAGCAGTCGGTACTGTCAGTCTTTTCATATGTCACAGCATTGCGGGATAAGTAATCTACATGCGGAATTTGTTTTGCACTGCGATGTTCAATGGTGTAATTATATGCACCAAGTGCTATGCTCCATCGCTGAACCATTGCTGCAGTAGATTTTGCCAATGAAGATGTTGGATTGTAAATAAATTTCAGTGCTTCATGATCAGTTACTATAGTGAATTCGTGACCAAATAAATATTTGTGTAAGCGCATGACAGCCCAGTAAACAGCAAGCGCTTCCCGATGAGTCTGAGCATAACTTTGTTCTGCTTTACTTAGTCGACGAGAAATACACAATACCGGATGGCCATTTTGCTCTAAAACAGCACCAATTCCATAAGGAGAAGCATCCGTGATTGAAACAGAACGCAAATTTGGTGTAAATGGTTTAAGTACAGCACTGGATTGCAATATGGATAAAATATCCCGAAGTGTCTTTTCATGTTCAGAAGTCCACTTGAACGTTGTAGCATTCAGTAATGTAAACAATGAATTGGCAACTGTTGCAAAATTCGGGATGAATTTAGAATAATATTGTAGCAATCCCATTACCGATCGAAGTTCACTGAAAGAATTTGGCGATTTCATTTCAACTAGAGGTTTAAGACAATTCTGGTCTGGCCTTAGTCCATTAGACGATACACAGTATCCGAGACAATCAATTTCATCAACAGAAATGATGCATTTATCTGGATTTAATTTCACGTTATAATGTTTAAGACGAGAGAGTAATGCTAATAAACGTTGATCGTTAACACGATTATCGGGTGCTGTTGTTGGCCTCCGTCAGTCGATGTCGACCATGAATTACATCACATCGCATGAATTTCATGTTTTGCAGCTTTTTGAATGACTAAACAGTCCGATTCGGGAGGAACAATCTCTCCCGCAGCGCTCGCAACGATAGTCAGAACTCTGTTGTATTGCATCAGTTGCACGCCGGCGGCATGATCTGCGTTCAGCAGCCAAGAGCTGTATTTGCTTCTCCCCGGCTTGCAGACGACGCTTTACACAATGCCTCCAAAGTGAGCGGTCAAGAGCAAGTTTTTCCCAGCTTGCGGGGTCAATGTCAAGAGCTTTCATATCTCTTTTGCAAACATCTTTGTACCGCAAGTGCGGTCTGCCCAATGGTCGACTTCCTAATTGCAACTCACCGTAGAGTAGATCTTTCGGAATACGACCATTTTCCATTCTATAGACATGACCAAGCCACCGCAGGCGGCGCTGACGTAATAGGGTGAACATGCTCTGTAGACCAGCTTTTGAAAGCACTTCAGCGTTAGTCACTCTGTCCATCCACGATATGTTCAAGATACGACGGATGCTTCGTAGATGGAAAGCATTCAGCTTCCGTTCGTGTCTTGCGTGGGTGGTCCAGGTTTCACTGCCGTATGGTAAAGCATTTAGTACGCACGCGCTGTATACCATCATCTTTGTCTTTACAGTCAGCTTGCGGTTACCCCAAACACGAGAGTTCAATCTAGACAGAATGACAGCTGCTCTGCCAATCCGCTTATCAATCTCCGTGTCTAGCGATAGGTTATCCGCAATGGTTGAACCAAGATATGTGAAATGATGTACTGGTTCATGCTGACGGTTTCCAACAGTGATGATTGGTGGCGATACAGTCCCTTGACCAAGGACTTTGGTCTTGCTCATGCTGATTGTTAGGCCAAAGTCTTTGCATGCCGACGAAAAACAGCCCATTAGCGACTGTAGGTTCTCTTGGGAGTGAGCAATAAAGGCTGCATCGTCGGCAAACAACAGGTCACGGATTATCACATCCCGTACTTTGGTTCGTGCTCTCAACCGGTTCAGGTTGAAAAGCTTACCATCACTTCGCGTGCGTATGTAAATGCCTTCTGTTCTCGTCCTAAAAGCGTGCTTCAGAAGCAGAGCAAAGAAAATGCCGAACAGTGTGGGAGCAAGAACACACCCTTGTTTGACGCCTCGGCGAATTTCAAATGCTTCTGAACTGCAACCGTTAAAATGGACTGAGCCTTTCATGCCTGAGTGAAACGAAATGACGAGTCTGAGCAGCCTTGGGGGGCAGCCTATCAGATCAAGCATTTTGAAAAGACCCTCCCTGCTGACGTAGTCGAATGCCTTAGTTAAATCAATAAAAACAGCGTATAATGGCATACGCTGTTCCCGACACTTTTCTTGAAGTTGTCTCAGGGAGAAGATCATGTCAACGGTTGATCTTCCCTTGCGGAAGCCACATTGAGATTCGGAGTAAATTCTATCAGCTAAAACTTGCAGCCGGATCTGTAAGACTTTAGCAAACAATTTGCCTACAACATTCAGAAGGGAGATTCCTCTGTAATTGTTGCAGTCGCCTCTGTCACCCTTATTCTTAAATAGCGTGATGATCTTTGTGTCTCGCATCTCTTGTGGGACACCACCCCTCCTGCCAGCACTGAAGAAGCAAATGGTGAAGAGGCTGTAATAATGCTGCTCTACCGCATTTGATGAGCTCAGGTGGAATTCCATCGTCACCAGGGGCCTTCCCATTCGCTAAGCGGTCGATTGCCTTATCGAGCTCATCAAGAGTAGGAGGGGTATCTAGATGTTCAATGGTCGGCAAACGTTCGACATTTTCAAGTGCATGCGGTAGAACCGTACTGTCCCTAGAGTAGAGAGAGGAGAAGTGCTCTACCCATCTTTCCATCTGTTGAGTTTTGTCGACAATCGGCTTACCAGATAAAGACTTAATGGGAGCCGTTTTAAGTTTGTTTGGGCCAATGGCTCTCTTGATCCCATCATACATACCGTGAAAATTTCCGGTATCCGCAGCTTTTTGGATATTGCGGCTAACTTCAGTCCAATAGTCGTTTGCACATCGCCTTGCAGTCTGTTGGACCTTATTTCTAGCTGCTTTTAGAAGACGTAAGTTTTCATCTGTTGGCATACCTTTGAACCTCAAGAACGCTGAGCGTTTCTCATCCAGCACAGCAGTCATCTCAGAAGCGTTTGCTTCGAACCAGTCGCTCGTTCGAGCTTTCTTCGGACCGAACGTGGAAAGTGCGACTCGGCATATGCTGCTTTTTATCAATTCCCAGTTTTCTGAAGCAGATTCAAGTGGGGTTGTCTTGTTGAACTCGTCTGTGAAGGCTTTTGCGAATTTCGCAGTTAGATTAGGTTCGCACATGCGAGTGACGTCTATCCTAGGCTTAGCAGACAATTTGGTGCGGTGAAATCTCGTGTGGGAAGCTTCAGTTTTGCACAGACCAGTGAATGATCAGTGTCGCAGTCTGCGCTTTGATATGATCTGGTGAGGAGCACGCTTCCATATTAGTTCGCTTAACACGAATAAGATCAAGCTGATGCCAATGCTTAGAGCGAGGATGTTTCCAAGAGATTTATGCTGTGGTTTTGTTTGAAAGAAAGTGGTACTGATACAAAGATTGAACTGTGTGCACAATTCTAAAAGGCGTTGCCCATTTTCATTGGTTTTACCTACACCGAACCTTCCGAGACAGTTTTGCCAAGACTCATAATCTGCACCAACTCTGGCATTGAAATCACCCAATACCACTACACTGTTTTTCTGTGGCACGTTTTTCAGGACGGCTGTGAGGTTATGATAAAAAGCGTCTTTTTCAGCAGGCGTCGCAGAGAGCGTCGGTGCATAAACGTTGACCAACGTAATGGTACCAGTAATGCACCTCAGATTTAAAGTCCAAACCCGTTCGCTCCCGCTGCTGCTCGGTTCTGTTGCTTTTAATATGTCGTTTCGCAAGGCAAACCCAACTCCATACAGTCGAGGCTCATCGGAACCTCTTCCTTTCCAAAAGAATGTGTAATCACTTTCTGTTAGCTTACCAGTGTCTGGTAAGCGCGTCTCTTGTAGGGCAGCCACGTCGACATTCAGCCTCTTTAGCTCGTTGTTAATCACGGCGGACTTTCTAACGTCTCTGATATTCGAGACGTCGTCATGAAATCCTGGAAGCATGGACCGGACGTTCCAGGTTCCAAGTTTCAGAACTGACATTTGTTGTTTGGTATTTCGATTCGCTGGTGCGGAAAAATACAGTCTGCTTGTCGGTTGATTCCTAATCCCCATGCACCCAATGAGGATAGCAGACCGTGGCGAGACGGCACCTTATTGACTGGGGGCTGCCCAGCTTGAGGCGGGCGGTAGCCGTCCAATGAGACCTGGAAGTCTCTCCCACCGTCGAAAGCAGCCCCAGGCGCTTAGCTCTGCGCCAGTCGAGCCATAGCTTTTAACCGGTATCTGCTGCTTCCCGTGTTATTTTCCGTAGAAGCGGAATGGAGTGTCCTCTCCATTGGTGCGTTGTGATGTACGCCAGGGCAGTTCAATATGGAGAACTAGCTGTTGCCCATGCAGCAAGTGCTCCATCTCCACGGCACCACTGGAACCAAAGGACCAACAAGGCTGATACGTTTGGACAACGATGCCGTCGCAGGAGCTGGCAGGACGAAGATGAACAAACTTCGGACTGCCTAACGGGACTCCGGCTCCGGATTTTTCCTCGAGGTTGACTCCTGAAGCCTTTTCCATGAATGGATGTAGCCACAAGGCAGTGGAGGTTTGAGATAAGGGTTTTCCTTCCCCTAGGTGGGCCGCCTTCATGGACTAACGAGCTCCACCTGCCCGAAGCATGCTGGTTTTGAGGCGCCAGTCAGTCGCCTTCGCCCTTTCCCCTGTCAGTAGAAGCAGATCCGCCGAATCACACAGGACCACGCGTGCAGGTCAGGAGCTGGACTTGGTTGTCAGAGGCTATATGAGACGCGGGACATTGGAGCATTTTTGGAATTGGGAGCTTATCCCCAAAACCGCCCCGGCCGTGCCAACCTTGGAACCAATTATCGGGTGCATGAATAATAATATCGTCTTGATAGACTTCGACACCAGCAAGACCATCAACAATATTGTTCATTACATCTTGAAATACAGCTGGTGAAACAGATAAGCCAAACGAAAGAAACTTGTAACGATATAATCCAAAAGGCGTGTTAATGGTTGTAGCTTCACTTGATGCTTCATCTAGTGTTATCTGTAGGTAGGCATCCTTCCGATCGATTTTAGAGAAAACACATGAACCATGTAAACGAGGTAATATAGCTTCGGGTTCTTCAGTTGTACAATTCCGTTTCATTAATCGAGGGTTCAGTGTCACTCTGTAATCTCCACAAACACGGGGCGTTTGTCCATCTCTTTTCGGAAGTATAACTATTGGTGTAGCCCATTTGGAGGCTGCACTGGAACAAGAATCCCACGTTCACACAAAGAATTAATCACTTTTCGAACAGGTTCCCTTAAACCATATGCAATCAGGCGACGTTTCATAAATATAGGATCACCAGTTATTTCGAAATGTACAGGTTTTATGTTCATGCCACCGGAATGCGATGCACACTGACGAATTAAATCTTTTATTGGATGAGAGTCAAATTTTGATAATGAACTTGTAAACAAAAAGGAAAAGTCAATATTGAGTAACTTCAGCGATTTTAAGCTAAGAATAGGTGGACCATATTTCATAACAATGAATGAACAATCAACTGGTTTTGCAGTACCGTATCTGACTGGAATAGAGCAAACTCCGACAACAGGTACAGAATGTCCAGTAACTCCGTGAATCGAAATGTCAGATTGATGAATTTGAGCATCGGGGGCAAAATGTTTCAAATCATTCAATGAAATCAATGATTCCGCACTTCCTGTATCAAGTATAAATTCTTCGGACCAAAACTACTGAATATACGTTTACGAATATGAGACACTATGGATGGTGACACTGATAAAGATAGTAAGCTGATTTGATTTTCAACATTGCTGACTTTTGTACCATTACTATGCACATAACATGTCTTAGAATTTCGACAAACTGACTGAATATGTCCAAGTTTACCACACTTAAAACATTTAGCATTACGAAATGGACAAGTAAATCTAGAATGTAACTTGCCACAAGATGCACATTTTCCAAACTTCTGATTGTCAAAATTAGACTTTCTTTTGCCGATTTTGCTTACTCTGTCTGGTTTGACATCAGAATCACTTTGTCGCTGTGGTCGGTTGCTGGACTGAGGTTTAGATCTAGAAGCTCCGAACAAAACAGTTTGAGTGTCAGCATTAATTTGACGATTAATTTCTTTTGAAACATCTTCATAATGTTCGCATATTGTCTTGACATTTTCATAGGTTGGATTCTTCAACATCAATAACTGGCGATATAAATCAGGTTCATTGATACCAGCAATTAAACGATCTCTTAAATGATCATATAGTTTATCTTCGAATGCACAACGTGTAGCCTGTATTTGCAATTCCAGAATAAATTGACGAATAGACTGGTTTTCTTGTCTTTGCATTGTAATGAAGCGTGCACGTTCAGCAATTTCGAAATTTTTCGGAGTGACATGCGCTAATTGAATTGATTTCAATTCATTGAAAGTCTTCTTGGCAGGTAGGATAGGGAATGATAAATTTTTCAGCAAAGCATAACCATCTTCTCCTGCCGAAGTAAGAAAATGCGCAGTAATAATGGAATCAGGCATTTTACCCTTGGTGAGACACCAAAGTTCAAAACGTTCCAGGTAATCTTCAATTTCTCTGGGGGTTCTATGAATATTGAGAGATCCGAAATTTTGTGGAAAGGACATAGCTGATCGCGACGCCAATTGTGATGAATTGAATTGTATTCAATTGAGCGAAATAACCAACCCAGTAATAGAACTGAGAATTAACCACAGTCACTTGAATCACACAGCGTGTATTAATTAATTTAACTAACAACGAGAATTTGAATTACAGAATTATCGATTAGTATTGATTGTTATTCAAATAATCATCACATTCCATCACAACGCTTAATGCCGCTGTAGAGGAAACCGAAGCCCTTTTGAATTTGAATGGCAATTTCAAATTTTCCCAATAAACTGTAATATTTCTCAAGTATTCGCATTCATTTTCTCTGTGTGTTAATTAATTTGATTAGCTGAAAATTCATTTCAACGATTATATCTTTCTTCTTCCAGTTAGTGATTTTTCTCTTGAGAATGGGTAGCGCGCTGACAGACAGTATTCAAAAAGAGGTCTGATATGTGAGCCATAGATTATGTTGAACATATCCGGAGTAAGCGCTAAAACAGACCGCCGCACTGCCGGTAAAATCTGATTAGCGGCGAGTGCGTTACGACTCAAATAATCCTAGATCTTTCTCACATTGTACAAGCTTGATAGAATTACCGTAAAGAAAGTACGTTCTAACATCATTCAACCAGCTACATTGTGTATATATGCATAATTCGTTGGATTTATTGGTAGTTGTTAGCGGTTGGACCAGTATTCTAACTGATTTAATCTGCTCTGCAAGACTTTGCCATCCTCACTTATAACAAACTCTCCACAAATCTTTAGGTCGCCAGCAAAAAGCAAACGGTTTCCCTTCAATACAGCAGGCTGATTGTTGACAAACACTTTAGGATTCAATGTTTATGGTGAAAAAGCAAATAGTTGTACAATACCAATGGATATACGTATAAAAAGCAAATAAATCTAACTTTAATGTTTGCGTCCATGTGCTTCAAAGTAGGACCAAACGTAATTTCATTGTGACGTGGAGAGAGGAAATTTCGATCGAAAATATATGTTTGGGCAATTTGTTTTCCAGGTGTGTGAAAGTAAGAAAGAGTAAGGGATTTTAGTAAACTGAAGCCAGCACAGTATTTTGTTCACACAAACACTCCGCATTAGTGTATATACAAACAATACTGGTTTTAGTATGTAGTGATTATGTATGAATGGTGTCATTGGTCCGATCCCTTGAAAGCCGGAACTTTGTGGTTATTTCAACCGTCTTCTTTAGTCAATGGACACAAATCCGGCAGTCTACCTATTCCCAATGAGGTAAATAAAGGTAGCGTATTAGGCACCTTACTGTTTTCTTTATATATAAATCACATACTTATTGTCATTTCACATAATGAACTATTCTTATTCATTGCTGACATGAAAGTCGTTATCTTTTTCATAGCTAATCAAACACAAACTTATGTAGCTAGACTGAACAATGATTTAGCTGCACTTGCAGATTTAGCGACATAAAACGGTCTTACGTTCTCAACAGCACAGTCAAATTGTATGCCTATAAGATGCATGATACAAAATAATTCAATTCTTCTTAACAATAAGGCAATTCAAATGATAGGCAGTATGCTTGATTTTTGATTTCAATATTCTGCATCACCCACTTTTATTAAACAGATATGCTATATTTTACTTGCGCCAAGCAAAGTATAAACATTATACACAGATCTGTAATTAAAATAGAAATCTAATAATTATTCACCATTTCTCTTCTAGACTATATTGACATAATATATATAGCAATATAAATAAATATGGCATAGTTTTAGAAAAGATACTTCTTTCTCTCTCAAAATCATCGCTTATAACTACAATTAATCTTATAGAGAAAGATGTATACAACCCAACGTCGATTCGTTATGTTCTCGCAGATTCAAGCATACTCTCATCTTATTTTTTTATAGAATACTGTCATCAGAAAGTATAGAACTAATTTTGAATCTTCATTTACAGCATGATTTCAATTATAGCTTG
>JACCGJ010024309.1:0-27028 GCA_013407085.1 Atriophallophorus winterbourni
GTTCATCACTTTGAAATAATATTTATCGCTGTAGTAAAAAATATTCCTGACCGATCACGGAATCATAATGATGAACAAAAGAATGTTTGCAATGAATCCGCGGAAGCAGTTGATTGGTCACGTTTCGCTTCTGACACAGAAGCTTCGTCAGACTAAGGGTGTCATTAGGAAGAGTCATCATGATTGGATTCCATTCACATGACCAATCCGAAACTGACTAAGAACTACACAGGTCACGGCGGTTCTCCGCTCATTATGTTAGACAGGCGAGATCAATATCAACTGACGCACCACCACCCCTACGCGCCGCATAATCCCTCAATTGTTTTCGTCTGGGCTGGTGTGAGAGACCGATTAGCTTGATTGCGTAAACGATGCGCACACTTGGTGTAACGCACTTTAATGCATATCCGCTGCAGAACCTGACGCCAGATTGTGGAGTTATCAACCCCATCCACCTTACTGACTGCATTCTTACCAGTATTGTTATCTCAACCGCCTCAGCGTGAAGTTGTTCCATGTATGGTTTTACCTCTCGCTTTATCACTTCCACGTTATTAATGTGAACGCTGTGGCCTGTGTGGAGCACGTGTTCTGGTGGTTCTGAAGCTCTGATCAGTGATTGATATTCACCGGAATCGCGGGGCTGCTTACTGCTTCGTTTTTTTTCTGGCTTTAGTTACTTAATAATATTGGCTTTATAGTTGCGTAGTGCGCCTGGCTGAGTTTGCGGTAGCTGAATAAGGTCAATTCTACGCATGGAATCATATCTTCATCCTTTAACGCTTTTCACTTTGTGTGAAGTTTAAGCCTTTTCCCAACAATCTTTGTTTGATCTGCGTGAGTGGCCTATCGGATAAGTTCATCACTTTGAAATAATATTTATCGCTGTAGTAAAAAATATTCCTGACCGATCACAGAATCATAATCAAGAACAAAAGAAAGTTTACAATGAATCGGCGAAAGCTGTTGATTGGTCACGTTTCGCTTCTGATTCAGAAGCTTCGTCAGACTAAGGGTGTCATTATGAAGAGTCATCATGATTGGATTCCATTAACATGACCAATCCGAAACTGACTAAGAACTACGCAGGTCTCTTCGGTTCTCCGCTCATTAAGTTAGACAGGCGAGATCAATATCAACTGACGTTCCATCACTCCTACGCGCCGCATAATCCCTCAATTGTTTTTCGTCTTGGCTGGTGTGAGAGACCGATTAGCTTGATTGAGTACTCGGTGCGCACACTTGGTGTAACGCACTTTAATGCATATCCGCTGCAGAACCTGACGCCAGATTGTGGAGTTATCAACCCCATCCACCTTACTGACTGCATTCTTACCAGTATTGTTATCTCAACCGCCTCAGCGTGAAGTTGTTCCATGTATGGTTTTACCCCTCGCTTTATCACTTCCACATTATTAAGATCAACGCTGTGGCTAGTGTGGAGCACGTGTTCTGCAAGTTCTGAATCTCTGTTCAGTGATTGATATTCACCGGAATCGCGGGACCGCCTACTGCTTCGATTTTGTCTGGCTTTAGTTTCTTAATAATATTGGCTTTATAGTTGCGTAGTGCGCCTGGCTGAGTTTGCGGTAGCTGAATAAGGTCAATTCTACGCATGGAATCATATCTTCATCCTTTAACGCCTTTGCACTTAGTGTGAAGTTTAAGCCTTTTCCCAACAATCTTTGTTTGATCTGCGTGAGTGGCCTATCGGATAAGTTCATCACTTTGAAATAATATTTATCGCTGTAGTGAAAAATATTCCTGACCGATCACGGAATCATAATGATGAACAAAAGAAAGTTTGCAATGAATCGGCGGAAGCAGTTGATTGGTCACGTTTCGCTTCTGACTCAGAAGCTTCGTCAGACTAAGGGTGTCATTAGGAAAAGTCATCATGATTTGATTCCATTCACATGACCAATCCGAAACTGACTAAGAACTACGCAGGTCTCTTCGGTTCTCCGCTCATTAAGTTAGACAGGCGAGATCAATATCAACTGACGTTCCATCACCCCTACGCGCCGCATAATCCCTCAATTGTTTTTCGTCTGGGCTGGTGTGAGAGACCGATTAGCTTGATTGAGTACTCGGTGCGCACACTTGGGGTCACGCACTTTAATGCATATCCGCTGCAGAACCTGACGCCAGATTGTGGAGTTATCAACCCCATCCACCTACTGATTGCATTCTTACCAGTATTGTTATCTCAACCGCCTCAGCGTGAAGTTGTTCCATGTATGGTTTTACCCCTCGCTTTATCACTTCCACATTATTAAGATCAACGCTGTGGCTAGTGTGGAGCACGTGTTCTGCAAGTTCTGAATCTCTGTTCAGTGATTGATATTCACCGGAATTGCGTGGCTGCTTACTGCTTCGTTTTTTTCTGGCTTTATTTTCCTAATAATATTGGCTTTATAGTTGCTTAGTGCGCCTGGCTGAGTTTGCGGTAGCTGAATAAGGTCAATTCTACGCATGGAATCATATCTTCATCCTTTAACGCCTTTGCACTTAGTGTGAAGTTTAAGCCTTTTTCCAACAATCTTTGTTTGATCTGCGTGAGTGGCCTATCGGATAAGTTCATCACTTCGAAATAATATTTATCGATGTAGTGAAAAATATTCCTGACAGATAACGGAATCATATTCATGAACAAAAGAAAGTTTGCAATGAATCGGCGCAAGAAGTTGATTGGTCACGTTTCAATTCTGACACAAGCTTCATCAGACTAAGGGTGTCATTAGGAAGAGTCATCATGATTGGATTCCATTCACATGACCAATCCGAAACTGACTATGAACTACACAGGTCACAGCGGTTCTCCGCTCATTAAGTTAGACAGTCGAGATCAATATCAATTGACGCACCACCACCCCTATGCGCCGCATAATCCCTCAATTGTTTTTCGTCTGGGCTGGTGTGAGAGACCGATTAGCTTGATTGAGTACTCGGTGCGCACACTCGGGGTCACGCACTTTAATGCATATCCGCTGCAGAACCTGACGCCAGATTGTGGAGTTATCAACCCCATCCACCTACTGATTGCATTCTTACCAGTATTGTTATCTCAACCGCCTCAGCGTGAAGTTGTTCCATGTATGGTTTCAGCCCTCGCTTTATCACTTCCACATTATTAAGATCAACGCTGTGGCCTGTGTGTAGCACGTGTTCTGCAAGTTCTGAATCTCTGTTCACTGATTGATATTCACCGGAATCGCGTGGCTGCCTACAACTTCGATTTTTTTCTGGTTTTGGTTTCTTAATAATATTGGCTTTATATTTGCGTAGTGCGCCTGACTGAGTTTGCGGTAGCTGAATAAGGTCAATTCTACGCATGGAATCATATCTTCATCCTTTAACGCCTTTGCACTTAGTGTGAAGTTTAAGCCTTTTTCCAACAATCTTTGTTTGATCTGCGTGAGTGGCCTATCGGATAAGTTCATCACTTCGAAATAATATTTATCGCTGTAGTGAAAAATATTCCTGACCGATCACGGAATCATAATGATGAACAAAAGAAAGTTTGCAATGAATCGGCGGAAGCAGTTGATTGGTCACGTTTCGCTTCTGACTCAGAAGCTTCGTCAGACCAAGGGTGTCATTGGGAAAAGTCATCATGATTTGATTCCATTCACATGACGAATCCGAAACTGACTAAGAACTACGCAGGTCTCTTCGGTTCTCCGCTCATTAAGTTAGACAGGCGAGATCAATATCAACTGACGTTCCATCACCCCTACGCGCCGCATAATCCCTCAATTGTTTTACGTCTGGGCTGGTGTGAGTGACCGATTAGCTTGATTGAGTACTCTGTGCGCACACTCGGGGTCACGCACTTTAATGCATATCCGCTGCAGAACCTGACGCCAGGTTGTGGAGTTATCAACCCCATCCACCTACTGATTGCATTCTTACCAGTATTGTTATCTCAACCGCCTCAGCGTGAAGTTGTTCCATGTATGGTTTTACCCCTCGCTTTATCACTTCCACATTATTAAGATCAACGCTGTGGCATGTGTGTAGCACGTGTTCTGCAAGTTCTGAATCTCTGTTCAGTGATTGATATTCACCGGAATCGCGTGGCTGCTTAGTGCTTCGTTTTTTTCTGGCTTTATTTTCCTAATAATATTGGCTTTATATTTGCGTAGTGCGCCTGGCTGAGTTTGCGGTAGCTGAATAAGGTCAATTCTACGCATGGAATCATATCTTCATCCTTTAACGCCTTTGCACATAGTGTGAAGTTTAAGCCTTTTTCCAACAATCTTTGTTTGATCTGCGTGAGTGGCCTATCGGATAAGTTCATCACTTCGAAATAATATTTATCGCTGTAGTGAAAAATATTCCTGACCGATCACGGAATCATAATGATGAACAAAAGAAAGTTTGCAATGAATCGGCGGAAGCAGTTGATTGGTCACGTTTCGCTTCTGACTCAGAAGCTTCGTCAGACTAAGGGTGTCATTAGGAAAAGTCATCATGATTTGATTCCATTCACATGACCAATCCGAAACTGACTAAGAACTACGCAGGTCTCTTCGGTTCTCCGCTCATTAAGTTAGACAGGCGAGATCAATATCAACTGACGTTCCATCACCCCTACGCGCCGCATAATCCCTCAATTGTTTTTCGTCTGGGCTGGTGTGAGAGACCGATTAGCTTGATTGAGTACTCGGTGCGCACACTTGGGGTCACGCACTTTAATGCATATCCGCTGCAGAACCTGACGCCAGATTGTGGAGTTATCAACCCCATCCACCTACTGATTGCATTCTTACCAGTATTGTTATCTCAACCGCCTCAGCGTGAAGTTGTTCCATGTATGGTTTTTTACCCCTCGCTTTTAATCACTTCCACATTATTAGATCAACGCTGTGGCCTGTATTGTAGCACTGTGTTTCTGCAATTTCGGAATCTCTGTTTCGTGATTGATATTCCACCGGAATCGCGGGGGCTGACCTACGGCTTCGAATTTTTTTCTGCTTTAGTTTCTTAATATATTGCTTATATTGCGTAGTGCGTTGGCGCCTGGCTGATTTTGCGGTATCTGAATAAGGTCAATTCTACGCATAGAATCCTATCTTCAAATCCTGTAACCCTTTGCAACTTTGTGTGAGTTTACGCTTTTTCCCACAATCTTTGTTTGATCTGCGTGAGTGGCCTATCGGATAAGTTCATCACTTCGAAATAATATTTATCGCTGTAGTGAAAAATATTCCTGACCGATCACGGAATCATATTCATGAACAAAAGAAAGTTTGCAATGAATCGGCGAAAGAAGTTGATTGGTCACGTTTCGCTTCTGATACAGAAGCTTCATCAGACTAAGGGTGTCATTAGGAAGAGTCATCATGATTGGATTCCTTTCACATGACCAATCCGAAACTGACTAAGAACTACACAGGTCACGGCGGTTCTCCGCTCGTTAAGTTAGACAGGCGAGATCAATATCAAATGACGCACCACCACCCCTACGCGCCGCATAATCCCTCAATTGTTTTTCGTCTGGGCTGGTGTGAGAGACCGATTAGCTTGATTGAGTACTCGGTGCGCACACTCGGGGTCACGCACTTTAATGCATATCCGCTGCAGAACCTGACGCCAGATTGTGGAGTTATCAACCCCATCCACCTACTGATTGCATTCTTACCAGTATTGTTATCTCAACCGCCTCAGCGTGAAGTTGTTCCATGTATGGTTTTACCCCTCGCTTTATCACTTCCACATTATTAAGATCAACGCTGTGGCATGTGTGTAGCACGTGTTCTGCAAGTTCTGAATCTCTGTTCAGTGATTGATATTCACCGGAATCGCATGGCTGCCTACTACTTCGATTTTTTTCTGGCTTTGGTTTATTAATAATATTGGCTTTATATTTGCGTAGTGCGCCTGACTGAGTTTGCGGTAGCTGAATAAGGTCAATTCTACGCATGGAATCATATCTTCATCCTTTAACGCCTTTGCACTTTGTGTGAAGTTTAAGCCTTTTTCCATCAATCTTTGTTTAAACTGCGTGAGTGGCCTCTCGGATAAGTTCATCACTTTGAAATAATATTTATCGCTGTAGTAAAAAATATTCCTGACCGATCACGGAATCATAATGATGAACAAAAGAAAGTTTGCAATGAATCGGCGGAAGCAGTTGATTGGTCACGTTTCGCTTCTGACACAGAAGCTTCGTCAGACTAAGGGTGTCATTATGAAGAGTCATCATGATTGAATTCCATTCACATGACCAATCCGAAACTGACTAAGAACTACGCAGGTCTCTTCGGTTCTCCGCTCATTAAGTTAGACAGGCGAGATCAATATCAACTGACGTTCCATCACCCCTACGCGCCGTATAATCCCACAATTGTTTTTCGTCTGGGCTGGTGTGAGAGACCGATTAGCTTGATTGAGTACTCGGTGCGCACACTCGGGGTCACGCACTTTAATGCATATCCGCTGCAGAACCTGACGCCAGATTGTGGAGTTATCAACCCCATCCACCTACTGATTGCATTCTTACCAGTATTGTTATCTCAACCGCCTCAGCGTGAAGTAGTTCCATGTATGGTTTTACCCCTCGCTTTACCACTTCCACATCATTAAGTTCAACGCTGTGGCATGTGTGTAGCACGTGTTCTGCAAGTTCTGAATCTCTGTTCAGTGGTTGATATTCACCGGAATCGCGTGGCTGCCTTCTACTTCGATTTTTTTCTGGCTTTGGTTTCTTAATAATATTGGCTTTATAGTTGCTTAGTGCGCCTGGCTGAGTTTGCGGTAGCTGAATAAGGTCAATTCTACGCATGGAATCATATCTTCATCCTTTAACGCCTTTGCACTTAGTGTGAAGTTTAAGCCTTTTTCGAACAATCTTTGTTTGATCTGCGTGAGTGGCCTATCGGATAAGTTCATCACTTCGAAATAATATTTATCGCTGTAGTGAAAAATATTCCTGACCGATCACGGAATCATATTCATGAACAAAAGAAAGTTTGCAATGAATCGGCGAAAGAAGTTGATTGGTCACGTTTCGCTTCTGATACAGAAGCTTCATCAGACTAAGGGTGTCATTAGGAAGAGTCATCATGATTGGATTCCTTTCACATGACCAATCCGAAACTGACTAAGAACTACACAGGTCACGGCGGTTCTCCGCTCGTTAAGTTAGACAGGCGAGATCAATATCAAATGACGCACCACCACCCCTACGCGCCGCATAATCCCTCAATTGTTTTTCGTCTGGGCTGGTGTGAGAGACCGATTAGCTTGATTGAGTACTCGGTGCGCACACTCGGGGTCACGCACTTTAATGCATATCCGCTGCAGAACCTGACGCCAGATTGTGGAGTTATCAACCCCATCCACCTACTGATTGCATTCTTACCAGTATTGTTATCTCAACCGCCTCAGCGTGAAGTTGTTCCATGTATGGTTTTACCCCTCGCTTTATCACTTCCACATTATTAAGATCAACGCTGTGGCTAGTGTGGAGCACGTGTTCTGCAAGTTCTGAATCTCTGTTCAGTGATTGATATTCACCGGAATTGCGTGGCTGCTTACTGCTTCGTTTTTTTCTGGCTTTATTTTCCTAATAATATTGGCTTTATAGTTGCTTAGTGCGCCTGGCTGAGTTTGCGGTAGCTGAATAAGGTCAATTCTACGCATGGAATCATATCTTCATCCTTTAACGCCTTTGCACTTAGTGTGAAGTTTAAGCCTTTTTCCAACAATCTTTGTTTGATCTGCGTGAGTGGCCTATCGGATAAGTTCATCACTTCGAAATAATATTTATCGATGTAGTGAAAAATATTCCTGACAGATAACGGAATCATATTCATGAACAAAAGAAAGTTTGCAATGAATCGGCGCAAGAAGTTGATTGGTCACGTTTCAATTCTGACACAAGCTTCATCAGACTAAGGGTGTCATTAGGAAGAGTCATCATGATTGGATTCCATTCACATGACCAATCCGAAACTGACTATGAACTACACAGGTCACAGCGGTTCTCCGCTCATTAAGTTAGACAGTCGAGATCAATATCAATTGACGCACCACCACCCCTATGCGCCGCATAATCCCTCAATTGTTTTTCGTCTGGGCTGGTGTGAGAGACCGATTAGCTTGATTGAGTACTCGGTGCGCACACTCGGGGTCACGCACTTTAATGCATATCCGCTGCAGAACCTGACGCCAGATTGTGGAGTTATCAACCCCATCCACCTACTGATTGCATTCTTACCAGTATTGTTATCTCAACCGCCTCAGCGTGAAGTTGTTCCATGTATGGTTTTACCCCTCGCTTTATCACTTCCACATTATTAAGATCAACGCTGTGGCTAGTGTGGAGCACGTGTTCTGCAAGTTCTGAATCTCTGTTCAGTGATTGATATTCACCGGAATCGCGGGACCGCCTACTGCTTCGATTTTGTCTGGCTTTAGTTTCTTAATAATATTGGCTTTATAGTTGCGTAGTGCGCCTGGCTGAGTTTGCGGTAGCTGAATAAGGTCAATTCTACGCATGGAATCATATCTTCATCCTTTAACGCCTTTGCACTTAGTGTGAAGTTTAAGCCTTTTCCCAACAATCTTTGTTTGATCTGCGTGAGTGGCCTATCGGATAAGTTCATCACTTTGAAATAATATTTATCGCTGTAGTGAAAAATATTCCTGACCGATCACGGAATCATAATGATGAACAAAAGAAAGTTTGCAATGAATCGGCGGAAGCAGTTGATTGGTCACGTTTCGCTTCTGACTCAGAAGCTTCGTCAGACTAAGGGTGTCATTAGGAAAAGTCATAATGATTTGATTCCATTCACATGACCAATCCGAAACTGACTAAGAACTACGCAGGTCTCTTCGGTTCTCCGCTCATTAAGTTAGACAGGCGAGATCAATATCAACTGACGTTCCATCACCCCTACGCGCCGCATAATCCCTCAATTGTTTTTCGTCTGGGCTGGTGTGAGAGACCGATTAGCTTGATTGAGTACTCTGTGCGCACACTTGGGGTCACGCACTTTAATGCATATCCGCTGCAGAACCTGACGCCAGATTGTGGAGTTATCAACCCCATCCACCTACTGATTGCATTCTTACCAGTATTGTTATCTCAACCGCCTCAGCGTGAATTAGTTCCATGTATGGATTTACCCCTCGCTTTATCACTTCCACATTATTAAGATCAACGCTGTGGCATGTGTGTAGCACGTGTTCTGCAAGTTCTGTATCTATGTTCAGTGATTGATATTCACCGGAATCGCATGGCTGCCTACTACTTCGATTTTTTTCTGGCTTTGGTTTATTAATAATATTGGCTTTATATTTGCGTAGTGCGCCTGACTGAGTTTGCGGTAGCTGAATAAGGTCAATTCTACGCATGGAATCATATCTTCATCCTTTAACGCCTTTGCACTTTGTGTGAAGTTTAAGCCTTTTTCGAACAATCTTTGTTTGATCTGCGTGAGTGGCCTATCGGATAAGTTCATCACTTTGAAATAATATTTATCGCTGTAGTAAAAAATATTCCTGACCGATCACGGAATCATAATGATGAACAAAAGAAAGTTTGCAATGAATCGGCGGAAGCAGTTGATTGGTCACGTTTCGCTTCTGACTCAGAAGCTTCGTCAGACTAAGGGTGTCATTAGGAAAAGTCATCATGATTTGATTCCATTCACATGACCAATCCGAAAGTGACTAAGAACTACGCAGGTCTCTTCGGTTCTCCGCTCATTAAGTTAGACAGGCGAGATCAATATCAACTGACGTTCCATCACCCCTACGCGCCGCATAATCCCTCAATTGTTTTTCGTCTGGGCTGGTGTGAGAGACCGATTAGCTTGATTGAGTACTCGGTGCGCACACTTGGGGTCACGCACTTTAATGCATATCCGCTGCAGAACCTGACGCCAGATTGTGGAGTTATCAACCCCATCCACCTACTGATTGCATTCTTACCAGTATTGTTATCTCAACCGCCTCAGCGTGAAGTTGTTCCATGTATGGTTTCAGCCCTCGCTTTATCACTTCCACATTATTAAGATCAACGCTGTGGCCTGTGTGTAGCACGTGTTCTGCAAGTTCTGAATCTCTGTTCACTGATTGATATTCACCGGAATCGCGTGGCTGCCTACAACTTCGATTTTTTTCTGGTTTTGGTTTCTTAATAATATTGGCTTTATAGTTGCTTAGTGCGCCTGGCTGAGTTTGCGGTAGCTGAATAAGGTCAATTCTACGCATGGAATCATATCTTCATCCTTTAACGCCTTTGCACTTAGTGTGAAGTTTAAGCCTTTTTCCAACAATCTTTGTTTGATCTGCGTGAGTGGCCTATCGGATAAGTTCATCACTTCGAAATAATATTTATCGCTGTAGTGAAAAATATTCCTGACCGATCACGGAATCATAATGATGAACAAAAGAAAGTTTGCAATGAATCGGCGCAAGAAGTTGATTAGTCACGTTTCACTTCTGACACAGAAGCTTCATCAGACTAAGGGTGTCATTAGGAAGAGTCATCATGATTGGATTCCTTTCACATGACCAATCCGAAACTGACTAAGAACTTCACAGGTCACGGCGGTTCTCCGCTCGTTAAGTTAGACAGGCGAGATCAATATCAATTGACGCACCACCACCCCTAGACGCCGAATAATCCCTCAATTGTTTTTCGTCTGGGCTGGTGTGAGAGACCGATTAGCTTGATTGAGTACTCGGTGCGCACACTCGGGGTCACGCACTTTAATGCATATCCGCTGCAGAACCTGACGCCAGATTGTGGAGTTATCAACCCCATCCACCTACTGATTGCATTCTTACCAGTATTGTTATCTCAACCGCCTCAGCGTGAATTAGTTCCATGTATGGATTTACCCCTCGCTTTATCACTTCCACATTATTAAGATCAACGCTGTGGCATGTGTGTAGCACGTGTTCTGCAAGTTCTGTATCTATGTTCAGTGATTGATATTCACCGGAATCGCATGGCTGCCTACTACTTCGATTTTTTTCTGGCTTTGGTTTATTAATAATATTGGCTTTATATTTGCGTAGTGCGCCTGACTGAGTTTGCGGTAGCTGAATAAGGTCAATTCTACGCATGGAATCATATCTTCATCCTTTAACGCCTTTGCACTTTGTGTGAAGTTTAAGCCTTTTTCGAACAATCTTTGTTTGATCTGCGTGAGTGGCCTATCGGATAAGTTCATCACTTTGAAATAATATTTATCGCTGTAGTAAAAAATATTCCTGACCGATCACGGAATCATAATGATGAACAAAAGAAAGTTTGCAATGAATCGGCGGAAGCAGTTGATTGGTCACGTTTCGCTTCTGACACAGAAGCTTCGTCAGACTAAGGGTGTCATTATGAAGAGTCATCATGATTGAATTCCATTCACATGACCAATCCGAAACTGACTAAGAACTACGCAGGTCTCTTCGGTTCTCCGCTCATTAAGTTAGACAGGCGAGATCAATATCAACTGACGTTCCATCACCCCTACGCGCCGCATAATCATTCAATTGTTTTTCGTCTGGGCTGGTGTGAGAGACCGATTAGCTTGATTGAGTACTCGGTGCGCACACTCGGGGTCACGCACTTTAATGCATATCCGCTGCAGAACCTGACGCCAGATTGTGGAGTTATCAACCCCATCCACCTTACTGACTGCATTCTTACCAGTATTGTTATCTCAACCGCCTCAGCGTGAAGTAGTTCCATGTATGGTTTTACCCCTCGCTTTATCACTTTTACGTTATTAATGTGAACGCTGTGGCCTGTGTGGAGCACGTGTTCTGGTTGTTCTGAATCTCTGTTCAGTGATTGATATTCACCGGAATCGCGTGGCTGACTACTGCTTCGATTTTTTCTGGCTTTAGTTTCTTAATAATATTGGCTTTATAGTTGCGTAGTGCGCCTGGCTGAGTTTGCGGTAGCTGAATAAGGTCAATTCTACGCATGGAATCATATCTTCATCCTTTAACGCCTTTGCACTTTGTGTGAAGTTTAGGCCTTTTTCCAACAATCTTTGTTTGATCTGCGTGAGTGGCCTATCGGATAAGTTCATCACTTTGAAATAATATTTATCGCTGTAGTAAAAAATATTCCTGATCGATCACGGAATCATAATGATGAACAAGAGAAAGTTTGCAATTAATCGGCGGAAGCAGTTGATTGGTCACGTTTCGCTTCTGACACAAAAGCTTCGTCAGACTAAGGGTGTCATTAGGAAGAGTCATCATGATTGGATTCCATTCACATGAATAAGGTCAATTCTACGCATGGAATCATATCTTCATCCTTTAACGCCTTTGCACTTAGTGTGAAGTTTAAGCCTTTTTCCAACAATCTTTGTTTGATCTGCCTGAGTGGCCTACCCGATAAGTTCATCACTTTGAAATAATATTTATCGCTGTAGTAAAAAATATTCCTGACCGATCACGGAATCATAATGATGAACAAAAGAAAGTTTGCAATGAATCGGCGGAAGCAGTTGATTGGTCACGTTTCGCTTCTGACACAGAAGCTTCGTCAGACTAAGGGTGTCATTATGAAGAGTCATCATGATTGAATTCCATTCACATGACCAATCCGAAACTGACTAAGAACTACGCAGGTCTCTTCGGTTCTCCGCTCATTAAGTTAGACAGGCGAGATCAATATCAACTGACGTTCCATCACCCCTACGCGCCGCATAATCATTCAATTGTTTTTCGTCTGGGCTGGTGTGAGAGACCGATTAGCTTGATTGAGTACTCGGTGCGCACACTCGGGGTCACGCACTTTAATGCATATCCGCTGCAGAACCTGACGCCAGATTGTGGAGTTATCAACCCCATCCACCTTACTGACTGCATTCTTACCAGTATTGTTATCTCAACCGCCTCAGCGTGAAGTAGTTCCATGTATGGTTTTACCCCTCGCTTTATCACTTTTACGTTATTAATGTGAACGCTGTGGCCTGTGTGGAGCACGTGTTCTGGTTGTTCTGAATCTCTGTTCAGTGATTGATATTCACCGGAATCGCGTGGCTGACTACTGCTTCGATTTTTTCTGGCTTTAGTTTCTTAATAATATTGGCTTTATAGTTGCGTAGTGCGCCTGGCTGAGTTTGCGGTAGCTGAATAAGGTCAATTCTACGCATGGAATCATATCTTCATCCTTTAACGCCTTTGCACTTTGTGTGAAGTTTAGGCCTTTTTCCAACAATCTTTGTTTGATCTGCGTGAGTGGCCTATCGGATAAGTTCATCACTTTGAAATAATATTTATCGCTGTAGTAAAAAATATTCCTGATCGATCACGGAATCATAATGATGAACAAGAGAAAGTTTGCAATTAATCGGCGGAAGCAGTTGATTGGTCACGTTTCGCTTCTGACACAAAAGCTTCGTCAGACTAAGGGTGTCATTAGGAAGAGTCATCATGATTGGATTCCATTCACATGAATAAGGTCAATTCTACGCATGGAATCATATCTTCATCCTTTAACGCCTTTGCACTTAGTGTGAAGTTTAAGCCTTTTTCCAACAATCTTTGTTTGATCTGCCTGAGTGGCCTACCCGATAAGTTCATCACTTTGAAATAATATTTATCGCTGTAGTAAAAAATATTCCTGACCGATCACGGAATCATAATGATGAACAAAAGAATGTTTGCAATGAATCCGCGGAAGCAGTTGATTGGTCACGTTTCGCTTCTGACACAGAAGCTTCGTCAGACTAAGGGTGTCATTAGGAAGAGTCATCATGATTGGATTCCATTCACATGACCAATCCGAAACTGACTAAGAACTACACAGGTCACGGCGGTTCTCCGCTCATTATGTTAGACAGGCGAGATCAATATCAACTGACGCACCACCACCCCTACGCGCCGCATAATCCCTCAATTGTTTTCGTCTGGGCTGGTGTGAGAGACCGATTAGCTTGATTGCGTAAACGATGCGCACACTTGGTGTAACGCACTTTAATGCATATCCGCTGCAGAACCTGACGCCAGATTGTGGAGTTATCAACCCCATCCACCTTACTGACTGCATTCTTACCAGTATTGTTATCTCAACCGCCTCAGCGTGAAGTTGTTCCATGTATGGTTTTACCTCTCGCTTTATCACTTCCACGTTATTAATGTGAACGCTGTGGCCTGTGTGGAGCACGTGTTCTGGTGGTTCTGAAGCTCTGATCAGTGATTGATATTCACCGGAATCGCGGGGCTGCTTACTGCTTCGTTTTTTTTCTGGCTTTAGTTACTTAATAATATTGGCTTTATAGTTGCGTAGTGCGCCTGGCTGAGTTTGCGGTAGCTGAATAAGGTCAATTCTACGCATGGAATCATATCTTCATCCTTTAACGCTTTTCACTTTGTGTGAAGTTTAAGCCTTTTCCCAACAATCTTTGTTTGATCTGCGTGAGTGGCCTATCGGATAAGTTCATCACTTTGAAATAATATTTATCGCTGTAGTAAAAAATATTCCTGACCGATCACAGAATCATAATCAAGAACAAAAGAAAGTTTACAATGAATCGGCGAAAGCTGTTGATTGGTCACGTTTCGCTTCTGATTCAGAAGCTTCGTCAGACTAAGGGTGTCATTATGAAGAGTCATCATGATTGGATTCCATTAACATGACCAATCCGAAACTGACTAAGAACTACGCAGGTCTCTTCGGTTCTCCGCTCATTAAGTTAGACAGGCGAGATCAATATCAACTGACGTTCCATCACTCCTACGCGCCGCATAATCCCTCAATTGTTTTTCGTCTTGGCTGGTGTGAGAGACCGATTAGCTTGATTGAGTACTCGGTGCGCACACTTGGTGTAACGCACTTTAATGCATATCCGCTGCAGAACCTGACGCCAGATTGTGGAGTTATCAACCCCATCCACCTTACTGACTGCATTCTTACCAGTATTGTTATCTCAACCGACTCAGCGTGAAGTAGTTCCATGTATGGTTTTACCCCTCGCTTTATCACTTCCACGTTATTAATGTGAACGCTGTGGCCTGTGTGGAGCACGTGTTCTGGTGGTTCTGAAGCTCTGATCAGTGATTGATATTCACCGGAATCGCGTGGCTGACTACTGCTTCGATTTTTTCTGGCTTTAGTTTCTTAATAATATTGGCTTTATAGTTGCGTAGTGCGCCTGGCTGAGTTTGCGGTAGCTGAATAAGGTCAATTCTACGCATGGAATCATATCTTCATCCTTTAACGCCTTTGCACTTAGTGTGAAGTTTAAGCCTTTTTCCAACAATCTTTGTTTGATCTGCGTGAGTGGCCTATCGGATAAGTTCATCACTTCGAAATAATATTTATCGCTGTAGTGAAAAATATTCCTGACCGATCACGGAATCATAATGATGAACAAATGAAAGTTTGCAATGAATCGGCGGAAGCAGTTGATTGGTCACGTTTCGCTTCTGACACAGAAGCTTCGTCAGACTAAGGGTGTCATTATGAAGAGTCATCATGATTGAATTCCATTCACATGACCAATCCGAAACTGACTAAGAACTACGCAGGTCTCTTCGGTTCTCCGCTCATTAAGTTAGACAGGCGAGATCAATATCAACTGACGTTCCATCACTCCTACGCGCCGCATAATCCCTCAATTGTTTTTCGTCTTGGCTGGTGTGAGAGACCGATTAGCTTGATTGAGTACTCGGTGCGCACACTTGGTGTAACGCACTTTAATGCATATCCGCTGCAGAACCTGACGCCAGATTGTGGAGTTATCAACCCCATCCACCTTACTGACTGCATTCTTACCAGTATTGTTATCTCAACCGACTCAGCGTGAAGTAGTTCCATGTATGGTTTTACCCCTCGCTTTATCACTTCCACGTTATTAATGTGAACGCTGTGGCCTGTGTGGAGCACGTGTTCTGGTGGTTCTGAAGCTCTGATCAGTGATTGATATTCACCGGAATCGCGTGGCTGACTACTGCTTCGATTTTTTCTGGCTTTAGTTTCTTAATAATATTGGCTTTATAGTTGCGTAGTGCGCCTGGCTGAGTTTGCGGTAGCTGAATAAGGTCAATTCTACGCATGGAATCATATCTTCATCCTTTAACGCCTTTGCACTTAGTGTGAAGTTTAAGCCTTTTTCCAACAATTTTGTTTGATCTGCGTGAGTGGCCTATCGGATAAGTTCATCACTTCGAAATAATATTTATCGCTGTAGTAAAAAATATTCCTGACCGATCACGGAATCATAATGATGAACAAAAGAAAGTTTGCAATGAATCGGCGGAAGCAGTTGATTGGTCACGTTTCGCTTCTGACACAGAAGCTTCGTCAGACTAAGGGTGTCATTAGGAAGAGTCATCGTGGATTCTATTCACATGACCAATCCGAAACTGACTAAGAACCTCACAGGTCACGGCGGTTCTCCGCTCATTATGTTAGACAGGCGAGATCAATATCAACTGACGCACCACCACCCCTACGCGCCGCTTATCCCTCAATTGTTTTCGTCTGGGCTGGTGTGAGAGACCGATTAGCTTGATTGCGTACTCGGTGCGCACACTTGGTGTGACGCACTTTAATGCTTATCCGCTGCAGAACGTGACGCCAGATTGTGGAGTTATCAACCCCTTCACCTTAGTGACTGCATTCTTACCAGTATTGTTATCTCAACCGCCTCAGCGTGAAGTTGTTCCATGTGTGGTTTTACCCCTCGCTTTATCACTTCCACGTTATTAATGTGAACGCTGTGGCCTGTGTGGAGCACGTGTTCTGGTTGTTCTGGTTGTTCTGTTCAGTGATTGATATTCACCGGAATCGCGGGGCTGCTTACTGCTACGTTTTTTCTGGCTTTAGTTTCTTAATAATATTTGCTTCATAGTTGCGTAGTGCGCCTGGCTGAGTTTGCGGTAGCTGAATAAGGTCAATTCTACGCATGGAATCATATCTTCATCCTTTAACGCCTTTGCACTTAGTGTGAAGTTTAATCCTTTTCCCAACAATCTTTGTTTGATCTGCGTGAGTGGCCTATCGGATAAGTTCATCACTTTGAAAAAATTTTTCACTGTAGTAAAAAATATTCCTGACCGATCACGGAATCATAATGATGAACAAAAGAAAGTTTGCAATGAATCGGCGGAAGCAGTTGATTGGTCACGTTTCGCTTCTGACACAGAAGCTTCATCAGACTAAGGGTGTCATTAGGAAGAGTCATCATGATTGGATTCCTTTCACATGACCAATCCGAAACTGACTAAGAACTACACAGGTCACGGCGGTTCTCCGCTCGTCAAGTTAGACAGGCGAGATCAATATCAAATGACGCACCACCACCCCTACGCGCCGCATAATCCCTCAATTGTTTTCGTCTGGGCTGGTGTGAGAGACCGATTAGCTCTACTTAGTACTCATCGTTCTATATCTTTTTAGATTTTCAACACGTCACGGCTGAATGGTATTTAAGCACTCGATACTTGCTACCGGTGTAACGCTATCTCGGATTCAAATTAATTTAATGTTATTCATATTGTAATGGTCTAAAAAGCAAATATTTTACAGTAACGATAGAATAAGGATATAGGGAATGCACAAAAACACAAATCTTTCATGAATACGGAATGTCAGCTAATGTATTCAGATGCGAGTATGAATTTAGTCAACATATACTTGTGAAGTTCAGCCTTGAACATTTTCGGGCTTGATGCACAGATGATATGTGAGAGCAGATAGTTCCGTATAAAACAAACTCGAAAAGCGAAGAAGAACTTTCGACAATTTGATCCAGAATGTCGAATAATTAACATGTACCTATGAGATCTGCTACTACGTGCTTCTAGCCGATGAAACAGGTGTTCAAGTGGGTGATCCACTGTATGCAGAATGTTGAATAGCAGGATCAAGTCATTCCTTACACGATGGTACGAAACATCAAACAGGTTTAGAGTTGCAATCCTCTCCTCGTTGGCCTGTTATATAGTCCGGTCACCAGTTTTGTAGCGCGGTGGTATACCCGTTGCAGCAAGGTCATGTCCTTTTGTAACCATGGGGACCATGCTTGAACAGCATACTCTATTGTGGGTCTGAAATAGGTGTTAATTATACGTTGGAGTATCTGCTTTGTGAATCTATCGAAGATCATTCTGTGCAGTGCTAAGTTTTAGCAGGACTCTTTGTATACCACAGAATACTGTTACTGCTAATTTACATACTCAGGTCTTTCTCAACCGTAACCCATGCAAGTTGCTCAGATACCAGAGAGTACGTGAAATCGAACAATTTAAAGATATTTAAGAATTAACATGTTTGGATGTTAAATAGTAGACAGTTTCGTAAGGATCACGTATGAAGAGCATCGAGATATTTTTTAGAAGTTAAAAATATTCGATGGTGCGCACACTAGTCCAGACTTTGATGTCATTCACAAACAAAATGATTTTACTGTTTACGATTTTAGGTATATAGTTCGCGTACACCAGGAAGAGTATTGGCCCCAAGACTGAGTCTTGAGGTACGCCACTTGTAACTTCTAGTGAGCTCGATAGTGCCCCATCAACTCTAACCCTGACGACTCTACCAGTCAAGTAATTCTGTATTCAGAACAATATTGTGCCGCTCACCACGAGCTGTTCCAATTTACGTGGCAGTATGCTGTAGTCGTGTGAATCACGAAATTCCTCGTTCAGGGACGTAATCAGCGCAAGCTTATGACTTGCACTTACCAGGAATGAATCACTTAATACTTTTGTCGGAACTAATCACCAACGGAGTACAGGGTAAACTCCATGCATGGATTAAAGAATGGTTGATATCTCGTGTGATGTATGTTAGAGTCAAAAATGAACTATCCGAGTCGATTAAAGTTGGCCGTGGTGTCCCACAAGGATCAGTCCTCGGACCACTTTTGTTTTTAATATATATAAACGACTTGCCTACTGTATTGCAGTCGTCGGTGCTTATTTTCGCTGATGACGCAAAGCTTTGGCGCAAGATAAACTCCACAGACAACACGCAGAACCTGCAACGGGATCTCGATATGATTCAAACTTGGTCCCTAGACAACGAAATGCCCTGAATGCTTCGAAATGCAGCCTATTGTCTATTAACAGCATGTCCAGCAAACAATATTATCTTGGTCGCACTGTTATTAAACCCGTCTCCTCCGAAAAAGATTTAGGTGTGATTATCCAATCAGACTTAGGAAACTCAATGCAATGTCGACTGGCTGCCTGTAAAGCTGAAAACAACTTGGTCTCCTCAGAAGAGTCCTAGGTTCGTTTGACCCCAATATTGTCTGCAAATTGATTTCAACGTACATCCGTCCTCATGTTGAATATGCTATACCGGCATGGGATCCTTGGGTGAAAAAATATATTCTGCTCTCCACAGCGCAGAGCGACAAAACTCGTGCTGGGACTATCAAATTATCCATACGAAACGCGACTTAAATTATTGAATTTGCATTCGGCTGAATACAGACGGAAACGAGGAGCACTATTATTCATTTAGACAGTGCTTAAACAAACAAATCATCCTTGCGGTCATTTGTTTCAATCTTTCCCACAACACACATCTGCGTAGCCACCAATCTGAACTTTACTAACAGCAGAGCAGGTTGAACTGCCGCAAATATGCATTTTCCGTTCGCAATGTGCAATTGTGGAACAGTTGACCTACTCATGTGGTACAATCTGGAAGCGTTGAAGTTTTCAAGAAATCACTAGATATCCACATGGACAAGTATGTTTTTCACGTTTGACAATAATCTAACAATATTTTGATATGTTTTACCAACCGACCCGATGTACATTTTTGTGGGTCTTGTAAAGCATAGCTTTTTACCTGCATATGAATAACTCCTCTATGAATAACTCCTCCAAGGACGGTCTCAAGCCCGTCTGAGAAAGGAGGAGGGTTGGGCTTAAGGCTAGCAACCCTATTCCGTAAAACCTACATTGCTACGGAAACGATGACAACAGATCCGTGGTTCGGTCATGTCTGCAGGATGGATCCCAGTTCGCATACGAAGGTAGCCATGCACTGGCATCCGTAAGGTAAACGAAAAAGGGGACGGCCCAAGGAAACTTGGTGCAGAACTTTGGAACGCGAACTACATGCACAAGGATTCACGGTGCAGACGGCAATGGAAGCAGCGACAGACCGGAACCACTGGCGTGAAGTTGTCTCCGCCTCGTGTGCCACCCGGTACGGAGAGGACTGAATGAATGAATGAATAATCTATGAATATGCCCTGCAAGAATTATGATATCGGATTCTTTATTTGCTGTCATTATTGATACTATCAATCAGAGAAATATAGGCGACTTCGAATAAGCGCGCTTAATATGAGTTCGGGAAGTAGTGTGGATAGAATTAGGTAGTCGGTCGGTACACATCATGCTATTGACGGTAATCCAGTCTAAAAGCGAGCTTTCTAAGCACTAACTCAGAACTATACCTGCACGCGCTTTGACTGATGAAGAAGCAAAATATTCACTTGAGTAGCTGAAAAAGTTCCGCTTGGAAAGTTTTGGTGCTGTAAACTAGATTGTCGTAGAGGAATCATAAAGTCGTGACTCTGACAATCAACTAAAGTTGATTGAAAACGAATATAGACAGAGCGCAAGAGCAATGTGATGGCCTGAATGGGGCAGCGATGATTCATGTTTGTGAATTTGCCATTTAGAATTGATTTGAGGTTCGCATCGGCTGGCATGAATTTGGTGTAGATAGAAATGTTGAATTCAGACTCACAGGTAACCAGGACCAGTATAGCCAAAACCGTGAGCCTTGTGCACAGGCAAACTGTTAGTCGATTTTCAAATAAGAAATCGGTGGTCATTCGGTTTTCTACCAACACGCGTAGACAAATTGTTCGTGTCTGTGTTTGCGAGACAGAGAGAGCGTGTTCATTGCTTGGTGTGCGTGTGTGTGTGTCCGACGTACGAGTGAATGGTTCGATTGTGCAATGAGATGTAGACGTGTGCAAGTCTTTCGTGTAAACACACGGCCCACAGAGCGCGTAGGCGTTGATTTCTCTCCAGTGATCCGTTGTGTATCACCCAGCTGTCGGTGTACTCTTGGTTATGACAAATTATTGGGTGTATGTATTGGAAAATATTCGAGACCGATCGGGAGTCCATTATCATGAAAATAAAGTTTACAATGAATCGGTTATAGCAAGTTTTTGGCAACGTTTCGCTTCTGAACACAGAAGCTTCGTCAGACAAGGGTGTCGGTACGAAAAGTGTTCAGGTTTAGATGACATTACTTTGACCAATCCTGAGTTCTCTAAGCTAGACAGGGGAGATCAAGATAATTGATCACACCCCCTCTCTCTGATTGTTTATTAAGTCTACAGGTGTGAACAGCGTCTGCTGACACACTGCTTATGTAATCATGTGCGTATTAGGTGTTATATTCGTTAATCCTTATCTTCTGCAGATGATGTAGAGAACAGAGGCGAAGTGAATAGAGTGACAACCCTGCAAATTTCAAATTTTGTGTAGTCACATGATTGGTCCAGCTATGATTGTCGGGTCTTGTAACGCCAAGATATTGAACCTACTTTATCTTTCAAACACTCAGTCGATCGATTTAGAACTGGAGATCGCTGTTCAGTCATTTTGGAAAATACCATGTCATTACATTTTTGGTATTCAAATATGTGGATGACCGTTGACCAATGCACGTAATGATTGATTCTAAAGCTTGTTGGTCAAATCAACTTTTGTGGTTCAATACAACGACAATTTCGTTGACTTATTTACATTTACATTACATTTAAAGATTAATTGCTTGGAAAGCTGCGCAATATGTTTATGAAGGCTTTCTCTTAATATGTGTAGACCCTTTTGTTGGAAGGACAACAAATGTCAAAACAAAAACGGAGATAGCATGTTACGTCACATTATTAGAGACATCCTGATCAGGAAATATATCGAAATCAGTGGTATGGAGCATGTCTCTAGGGGCTAAAATTTTGTCATGTTCGGTGGCTCTGGTAGTCACCTTTATGCAAAGCTGATGGGTTAGGTATTTACGTCATGTACCTCGATAAATATTAGGGATAATTGTAACAACACAGTGGTCAGAATTACTGTTAGGAGCAAACTTGCGAGCATAACATATTTTAATTGTATTGCTGGAAGCGAAATACGGACAGGCTGCAGATGGCGTTGATAAATAAACCATATTTTTAAAAGACGAGAGAGAAAACATTAAAATATTGTAGTAATGTGTTGCTCACATCCCCATCCCTTACACACCACTACCGGTTTCTGGCTGTTTGCCGTCGTCAGGTGGACACAGTAAGATCAGGTTCAGTGAGCTTTGAAACATTGGTAAAGTGGTAAACAAAGTTATGCTTGTATGCCACTAATATATAGGGTCCGTACAACGAACCACAATGTTCAGACACAGAATCACAAAGTGATTCTTGGTCAAAGCACTGGAGGCGCTTATGGATGACCAAAGTAATGTGTTGACACATCTCCATCCTAAAAACACCACTACCGGTTTCTGGCTGTTTGTCGTCGTCAGGTGAAGACAGTAAGATCAAGTTCAGTGAGCCTTGAAACAGTGGTAAAGTGGTAAACAAAATTATGCTTGTATGCCACTGTCATATAGGGTTCGTACAACGAACCACGATGTTCAGACACAGAATCACAAAGTAATTCTTAGTCAGAGCACTCGAGGCGATTATGGATGACCTAAGTAATGTGTTGACACATCTCCATCCCTTACACACCACTACCGGTTTCTGGCTAATTGCCGTCGTCAGGTGGAGACAGTAAGATCAGGTTCAGTGAGCCTTTTAAGAGTGGTAAAGTGGTACATAAAGTTATGTTTGTTTACCACTTTACCACTGTTTCTCGGCTCACTGAACCTGATCTTACTGTCTCCACCTGACGACGGCGAAACAGCCAGAAACCGGTAGTGATGTGTAAGGGATGGGGATGTAAGCAACACATTACTTTTGTCATCCATAAGCGCCTTGAGTGCTTTGACCAAGCATCACTTTGTGATTCTGTGTCTGAACATCGTGGTTCGTTGTACGGACCCTATATAACAGTGGCATACAAGCATAACTTCAGATATATTGTAATTATCAAGGACAATTGGGGACGACATAAGTATTTATAAAAATAAGGAATTGACAATTAGAAAGATGTCGAGGTTTGCCATCGACAGCTATGCAATATATGCCTGGCTTTCCAAAAGTAATCATGTTTGCTGTAAGAACATTAATCGCTTCGAATATAATTATAACACCGCCACCAAGATTAGCCAAAGAACGAGTCCGGTCAAGTTGAAAGCAGCAAAAACATTCAATGTAAACAAGAAAATTGTAAATTACAGAATGAAGCCAGGTTTCTTAAATCCTAGCGATGCCGGTACGCACCAAAAGTTCCCAAGTGAGCAGTTGGAAAATTTTAGTAAACTAGGACCATCAGGGACGAATATTAGACGATATGAAACAGCGTAGGTGTATATTAGAAATAGACCGACGTCAGTGAATGGCGAATTGCCAACCTGCACGATTTTTGTTCGTTTTTCATAGGTTGTTTCAGTTTATAAGTCATTTTTTCAGGATGCCGTAGCGAAACATTATTAGATCAGAATTTTTGCTGTGAAAACCTTATCGCGTTATTGTTTCAATTTGTGCGCGTTAAAAATTGTCTTTTGTTGATAGGAAAACATGATGAATTTAGAAAGAGATAACGTTAGAATGGACCAAATATGAAAACAAATAATGTAAAAAAGTTAATATTGTGCACGGCCGATTTAAAACTACCGCAGAAAATCCATGCACATTATATGTTTTCTGTCGCGCATATGCTGTGCTGCCGTAGAGGCCGTCGAGAGTGCTTTTTATGATGGAAAATCGGCAGCGCTAATTTCAAAGGTGAGTTTAGTCGCAGGCAGATACGTAAAACTCACGTAGTTTAACTGAAAATGATTCACGATACGGGTTGGCTCTAAACATGCATGGCGAGCGACAGAATAAAAACTGTCTCACTAATGTTATCTATATGTATCGGAGGGGGGAATTTGGAAGATCACTCAGAATCATGGATTTGTTAGCAAATATCCTTGGTGAACTGATCAATAAAGTCAAATTGGCGAAACAAAATTTTTGTTGGTTCGCGATTAAAAACGTCAGCAAACGTTTGACCAGATTTGATGTAGTTACATCTAGTCATTCTCACATTTAACAAGAGACGGACCGCAGTCTGAGCGTGTTCGGTCATGAGTAACATATATTAGCTTATTTGGTGGATAAATACAAACGCTGCCCAAGCTATTCTCTGAAATACTGGAATCGCAATACCATAATAATAAGCGAACCCTTAATATTACGCTTCTTGGCGCGTAGTTAATCACTCAGCGGTCGATATTCCTGTGAGCAATCGCGAATACAGTTATACAGTTATACAATAATTATAACATTTAAAGGCTAGAAGGATTTTTGCAAATGACTTTGCAAAATGACTTTTTTTATCGATTGATGTTACGTGTTGAGAGCGTTATAATCGTCAGACAACCACTAGTCTCGCACGATTGTTCTAGCTACATTGAGTACTAGCCTGCTTCACTGCTTCACTCAAACTGGATAAATCAGTAGTAAATCTAGAGTAGCTGTCGCATGGTTTACCAAATATACAAACTTCGATGCTTATATCTATTTCTAATGTTGCATACATCACACCTACAAATATGAAGACCCATGTGAATCTGTGGTGATAACGTTTTTCGAAAAACGACATCTTTGCACCAATTTGCTCTGATTGACTGACAGGATATGAATCACAGCGATCTTGATTCCTGTGTCAATGAAAACATCAAACTAGCTCCCATGGATTATTTTACTTCTAAATTTCAAATATGTCGAATGAGGAATCGAGCTCGCGTTTGTTTGCTACTGAACAATTCCGGGTTTCGTTAGCAATGGGCTATCAACATACAAATTGTCTTATCTTCGAGTAAATCTTTAGATTATTCTCTATGTTTGTCAAGGTAGGGTGGTTCGACGCGCTGAAGTATTTGAAGAAAAACATCAATATCGCTTGAAACGAGTGACATTCTCAGCCTAAGATATGAGAGTGATCGTTCAACTGGAGATATTTGGTTTTTGTCATTGTCTCAATACATGACAAATCTTTAAATCGCAATTCATAGCAAGGATATAAAAGACGAAACACTGGTAGTATAAAGTATATTGTACGTTCTCTGTAAACTATTCATAGAAATAAGTAAGTGTTTCTAACGGAAATGGATGCAAAATACTATAAACGATCCAGACGAGCTAAATTTGAGAAGAAATGTTATAAGTAGACCGTATTTGCACTTCACATTTATAGGGAGTTAAGAAAGGCTATTTTTTCTATGAACGTGCTCATAGTTATGTGGATCCGGGTGAATCATATACACTTCAACCCAACATTCATCCATTATTTTCGTGTTTAATTATGTCTTATATATTGGAAGTATGATCAATCAATCTAATCACATATTGTATATTTTTTCTGGTTGTGTTTTTCGGTGAATTAACTGTTCAGTCAGTTCCAACGTTGGCTTCATAACATACAAAATTGAAAACACCGGTTATTTTTAAATAAAAGAAATTAAGCAACGGTGAACAAGACTAGTGCTCACACAGTTGATTGTCGAATAAAACTCAGTGTTTAGAATTCTAAAATCTAAATTGGCACATTAGTCACATACATTCATGTTAAATGTAAGCTGAACTTAACTAAAACGGTCAGCTTTTAAGCCGATATCTGTGATGGACTCAGGCTCGTTGTTTCTATGTAAAAACACTCAAACGCGCTTTCTTCCCTCGAGCAAATGCGAATGGGAATACCCATCTTATTTTCCGACAAATAATATTTTTATAAATTGACACTATAATAAAACTCACAGTTCTTGTTATTTCACGATCGTCACAAATGTAACTTAGCATATTCAGACTGAAATATATATATATATATACTGAATATTGGTACACTACGTTTTCTTATTTTTGTAAACAACCTGGCAGCCTGCTTGAGTTCACGCTGCTTCCTGTTTGCTAATTATGTTGAGATTCTAGGAACCGAGAGTAAATGTACGATTATCTCTAATTTAGAGAAAGTAATCGAGTGGACAAAGACCTGGAACTTGCAAATAAACTTGGGGAAGAGCTGTGTTCTGACGACTGATTTAGCAACAACCCAACAAGAATTCAGCAGAAAAACTATCAGAATAGCTGCTGCTCAAAAAGGTAAGGATCTCGGTATTACTATAACAGGCGATTTCAACTATTTCAACTATATAGCAGTTGGCATACAAGTATAACCTTGTTTACGTTTAATCCACTGTTTCAAGGCTCACTGAACCTGATCTTACTGTCTCCACCTGACGACGGCAAACAGCCAGAAACCGGTAGTGGTGCGTAAGGGATGGGAATGTGAGCAACACATTACTTTGATCAAATAGAGATCATTATCAACATGAAAAATGACATTGGCATCAAGCGGCTCAATGTGAATATGTGAAGGTGTTGTTTGTAAAATATACCGATACAAACTGGTTGGTTGTGTTTGTTCACAGCTATCATTCATCAAATGTCATTGCAGAATTTAGAAAATAAATCGAATCAAATATATATTTGTGAAATATCTAACATCTATCATTAAAATTTATATTATGTGAGGTGATGTGATAAATGTTTGCACTATGTTTGTCGTTAAATGGAAATGCTGATTGTTGCCGAGAAAGAATTTGTAGCGGTTGATCCAACGGAGATTTCACCACTGTTGTACCTCTGTTGTACTTCCTGTGAAATAGTTCGACGAAATTAATAATTGGAGTGTAATCTTGAAAATCTAAACAATAAAAGACATTGATCACTTGTTTCCTATTGATTTCACCCGATAAATTCCAAACTTGCTCCTCAACGCAACATGACACAAAATGGTTTGAAATTCCACAGAATTATATAGAAAATAATTATTCGTATTTATATTCAACCTTGCAATTAACAATATTTTTACATGAAAAATTAAAACGATAAATTTGTTTGCTTCA
>JACCGJ010024311.1:0-12624 GCA_013407085.1 Atriophallophorus winterbourni
GAATTGTATTGTATTGAATTGAATAATCAGCCCACGAATGTAAGTGAGAACAAACCGCGCTCACTCGAATCACAGTATGTATTGAACAACAACCAGAATCAGAATGAATGAATGAATGACAATCAGAACTTGAATAACAGTATTATTGATTATCTTTGAATGAGTGGTGATGAATGATCGATTATTATTGATCGTTAATCGAACAATCACCACAACCACCTCAGTTTGCGAATAATCCTGGGTTTGTATAATCCCAGTACGGCTTGTTCAACAAACGTTCTGATCTCCACGGAGGATCTAGCAAATCCGAAACATCATCCACAGTTACCAACAATTGTATCGCTTTTTCAATGGCAGTAGTCGAAGGTGCCAGTAAGGCTTTTCCTCTAGCGGTTTTAAAATGTTCATTATCTGACGATCGTTTAGATGAACTAGTTGGCAGTGATGAATTCGCTTGATAAGATAAGTTCGGCGATTTATTTGAATTGGCATCTGATGAATTCTGAAGTTTGCAAGCATTGAAGCCACTTTCTTGGTAATGAAAACTAGATTTTCCGTTTGAATCAATGATACGGGCGGATCTTGACGTGTTAACAGGAGTAGCACTTGAATCGGTTGGTAGGGAAGTCAAATTTTCATCATCAAACGAAAGATCTTTAGCACGAGCAATGACACTGTTATGAATCGGTCGAACTGTCTTTCCAGATGCAGTTTGAATATCCAGAGTAACGGGAGTGTTCTCCATACTATGATAGCATGTATGAAAGTCAACGCTTCCTTTTTCCCCAAGCGGCATAGTTAAGGTATCATCATCATTTGTCTGCATCAGAGCCTTGGCTTTTTCACGTTTATGTGTATTGAACATAACGGAATTTTCTGCTGGCGACAAATCTGTTGTTGCCACACGCGCATCTTCATACTGTTCGCAGTGAGCTCGAACATCTTTAAAAGAGGGTTTTGGCAGCTTCAAGAGTTCATTCTGCAGAACACTGTCATGTATTCCAGCAATTAGACGATCTTTCAATTGCATATCTAACGACTCACCGAAGTTGCATTTCGCTGCCTGAATTAGCAATTGTAGAATAAAATCACGAATTCCTTGTTTGGGCTGACGCACCATGGAATGAAATTTTGCACTTTCGGTTGGCTCGAAATGTACAGGTTTCACGTTTTGCATTAAAAGCGTCTTCAACGTTTCGTATGGAAGAGAAATAGGAGAATCAGGATAGGCTAAATTCTTGATTAACGTATATGCAGATTTTCCAACTGCATTTAGAAAATGAACCGATTTTTTATCATTCTCAGCTTCCGGTCGTGTCATACACCAAATTTCGAATCTTTCACAATAGTCTTCTATTTCTCGAGCATTTGAATTTATATCGAGAGGTTCTAGACTTGAATTTGCCATGACGAAATGATCCTGAATTGTATGAATTGTATCCTGTTCGGGCGCACCCACTGCTCGCGACGCCAAATGTAATGAATTGTATTGTATTGAATTGAATAATCAGCCCAAGAATGTAAGTGAGAACAACCGCGCTCACTCGAATCACAGTATGTATTGAATAACAACCAGAATCAGAATGAATGAATGAATGATAGTCAGAACTTGAATGATAGTACTATTGATTATCTTTGAATGAGTGGTGATGAATGATCGATTATTATTGATCGTTAATCGAACAATCACCACATAAAGGTAACAATTGATTTATATAATGAATGATTCGTTCTGTTAATTTCAAGTTCAAGTTGCGCTGGGCTGAAGGCGGCTAAAAGCCAATCACGCGATCAAATTTCCTTCAACAGTATGCGGTTGAGCACCCGGCACCCCGATATTGAGTATACAGTTAATAAGTTCCATATGTTCTTGTTTCCGCAAATCTGGAATGTAAGGTACATGCTTGTTATATTGATATTTCAAAGTATTTTGACAAGGTCGACCACAGCTTGCTTCTGCAAAAGCTAGTGCGATATGGAATAACAGGTAATTTACTATCGTTGCTAACAGATTATCTGACTGATCGGCACGTGCGAGTTCGCATTGACGGAGTATTGTAGAAAAGTATCGTTGTCACGAGCAAAGTGCCTCAAGGTTAAGTGCTCGGACCTACTCTTTTCCTCTTATATATAAATGATATAACTGAAATAGTGCAATGCAAGCTCGTTCTTTTTGCAGATGACATTAAAATATGGAAGCAAATCCGATCTAATGAAGATTGCCTAATGCTGCAAAACGACTTAGATGCTCTGTATCGCTGGTCTCTAGAGAATCAAAGGCCTTTCAGCCTACGTAAATGTCATATGTTACAGCTTGGCCGTAACTGTGAAGATACATACCATCTAGGCCACGATATCTTAAATTGGACTACCGCTAAAAAGACCTCGGAATTTGGATTAATAATAACCTGAAACCGAATATGCATTGTAGAAAAGTGTTTAATCGGGCATGTGGTATATTAGGAATCCTGAGAAGAATTTTTGAACGATTTTCACCCAAAACAATTCCTCGTATTTTAAATACTCACATCCATCCAACGATGGATTATTTGATCCCAGCCTGGGCACCGTGGTTGCGTAAAGACATCGAGATCCTGGATCGAATATACCACAAAGCTACAAAGTTAGTTGAAGGGATGCAGCGGGTCCCGTATCAAGAGCGAATGGCCGTCCTTGGTTTGCGTGATTTTACACGAAGACGAATGAAGATCGACCTGATTCTAGCTAACAAGATACTGCGGATCGAAAGCCATCCGCTTAGCGAACAAATGAATGTAAACTCCCCTCGAAATACACGCAGTCACTCGTGTTGCCTCGAAATACCGCACTCAAGACTTAATTGTCGTCGCTATTTCTTCTCTGTGCGTATCTGCTTTCTATGGAATGCGCTACCGCAAGATGTTGTGAATGCAACGACAATTGATGTTTTCAAATCGAAATTGGATGCATACGTCAAACAAAACCCCGAATTTGGCCCAGTGTATTGAAGCAACATGAACCCAGAAAAATATTAACAATGTGATTTTGATTAAATTTTTCTCTTTGCAATAGTTATCATCCAATGGTACGTGTAAAGCATTAGCTTTTTATCACCATAATATCTTGATCTTGATTCTTGATTCTTGAAGGTAAGCGTTCTTGTCATCTATTCCGAAAACAATGTAGTAATATGCGTGAACAATGTACTATGTATGAAATCACTAACTTAATCGAGTCAAAGCGCAGAAAAGTCATAGATTGCACGTGGGCAAAGATGCTGTCAGGTTGTTCAGGCCTAGACAGATATGAGAAGACAAGTGGACCCATACGTTTATTTGTTTTTTAAGTCTTCATGAGTAAATGTGTAGAAATATGTTGAGCCATTTAGCATCTAATTCCGTGTTGGAGCCTAACACGTTAGGGAGGTTTACTATACTATATGTGATCATATTCCAGGGGTTGAACACACGGTTGCTGAGAATGTGCTCACGTACTAGCAACCTGGGTCTATTCGTAAGACGTTTTATAGAATTACCCCTTGTAGATATTTCAGGTGCAAGTTTTTGTAATTCCGTAATATTATCACCCGTGAGACCCTTTAGTATCTTGAAGGCTTCTAATAGTTATATCAAATCGAGGTCCTTGAGTCCTGCCTCATTGGTTTACCTACCGGACACTCAACAATCCTTGTCGCATGGCGCTGGACCTTTTCTAGACATGCGATAAATTGTTTCAAGTACGGTGCCAAGGATTGAACACAGTATTCCAAGTGAGGCCGCACGACAAACTTGTACGGGGGGTGAAGATAGAAGGTTTTCGGCATGACAACGCTGAGCGCAGTCTGAATGATTCTGTGCGAGCCTTGTTTTGCTGCTTCGGCACTTTGTGTAGCTCACTTGAAATCTTCGGATATAGTAATACTTAGATCCTTCACTTTTTAAGCAGCAGCAATTTCGATAGTTCCTTTGCCGACTTCTAGTTGTGTTGTCGCCAAATCAGTCGTCTGAACGCAGTTCTTCCCCAAGATTAGTGGTATGTACTGTGTCTCCGTCCACTCGATTACCGTAAATACATGCGTATAGGACGCACTTTTTTCCATTATAAGTTGCCCTAAAAACCCAGGTGCGTCTTATCCATGGATACTTTTATTATAAAAATTATGCATTTATCATAATATCAAAAATTTAGTTCTTCGTCTTATTGATAGGTTATTTCTTACAAAATTCTCCTGCACCAGTTCATCGACGCCTCAAAATCTGCAATGCTTAGCTCTTTCGCTAATCTTAGTGCCTGTAAACGAACGGTAGTGGTGCTGACCCTCAGACAGTCTCGACGAGTATCTTGAATTCATTTAATGAGCGCCTTTTTCAGGTTGGAGTGGTGAGCCTTCGAGCCTCTATTCGCCCTCTTCACCTTTCGCATTTCTTTAATGGTACTTTCGGCTTTTCTCCATTTTTTGATCACGCATTCAGTCGGACCAAATTGCCGCTCAGCTGCCCGGTTCACGTGTTCTTTGCGTACTTGATCACTTCCATTTTAAAGTTTGAAGTATAGCTCTGTCGTTTTGTCTTCTCCGTGTTAAAGGGTAATAATGAACTGTATCTTTAAAAACACCGGTAATAGGTAGAATATTTATACTGCCGATGTGTAATATCATGAAAGTGTAATATCAACCAATCATGGAGTAGTATTTTACTCTCGTTGAAGCAGAAACTTTTCCTTAAAAAATGTCATCTAATCATTCGGCATGACGCCCAAGAATGAGAAGTGCACTTTCCACGATAGTCTACATAGGCTAGACAGACATCTGCTGACTGACAGGATGAATGAGTCAGCAATCGGCACACACGACGATCATAGCGATTGTATGGAGTTCACCGTGATCGACTTAAGTTCACCGTTTCTATAAAAATTATTGGAAATTGAGGACTAAAATTAGGATGCGTCCTATACATAGGTACGCAGCTTTTCCATCGTTTTTAGGGTCAAATATTCACTGCGTCCTATACATGGTATCGTCCTATACGCGGGTATTTACGGTATTTTATCTAAATCAAAGATTAGCGTAGATCAACTATCGGTTCCTAAGATCTTAACATCATCAACAAACAGGAAGAAACCTGAACCAAAGAATAAATAAGTAAAAGTAATGAACCAAGCACTTGGCCTTGAGGCACTCCACTGAGTATCACTAATCCCCCGAGAACATCTCTGAAATTCTTACATTCTTAGTACGATTGGATAAGGAGCTGTCTAATCATGGATGTAGTTGAAATGTAACGCCACATATTCTCGGCTTGTGCAGAAGGTACCTATGGTTCAGTGAGGAAAAAGCTTTTTGAAAATCAAGGTAGCAAAATTCGACTACTCTCCCTTTATGGAGCTGTAATGTCACTTCATCAAAAAAGCTCAGAATATTTGTTAGGCAGGATTTTGGTTTCCAGAATCCGTGCTATGCATCGGATAATAAAGAATGGGCTACAAAATGTTTACATATCTGATACACTTGCAAAGAATTCTATTCAGCCCATAGTTCTGTACATCCAAATTCGGACCCATTTTGTGTATGGCTACTCTTGCGCTCGTTTCCAATCATCCGATAATGTACCTTGGAATAAGGTGGCTGCAAAAAGATTGCTGATTTAGGGCTAAATATATTCGCTTGCAGTTAAAGAATCCCCGGAAGCAGACATAGTTTCGTCCAGCTGCGACAGAATTATGGTGACCATTTCCTGATTAACCTCCACAGAGCTGAAAAGATGTATGCTGCACTCGTAAGTTTCTAAACGGTTACCAGAATCACGCCGATGGACACTGCAGTCTAATGAATGAAAAGCATCGGCTTTTTCTTGTGCAGTAAAATCCGCGTTGCCATCATTCAATACTAGCTTACCTGTTTCTTCTCTTGAAGATCGTTTGGATTGAACATAGCCATAAAAAAGGTTTCAAGTCATCCTTTGATTTTTTGGCAGGTCTGTATTTGCAGTCCCTTTTAGATTTAATTGGAGCAGCGCAACAGCTAATTTTCCGGACTGTATGTACTGCAGTCTAGATCTGTGAGTTCCAGAGATTTCGTAAGCCTTCCAGCTACGGTCACGCCATCTGATAGCCCAACAAATAGACGCGCTCTCACTGTTTGTAGAGGAGCAAATCTTTCGTGTAGTTGTAAAAGGCTCCCGCGTATAATATAAATAATTGTATAAATATATATATATATAATTATTCAAGTCAATTCAATTTTAATGGACTAGAATGCACAAAGATTTACAAAGTACCACGGAATAATATGGGAACTATGAATAATAATACACGCAAAAACAGGATTTAGTTGCTTACGGAGCAGTTTCAGGATCAGGTAAAATCCAAAATGGTGGATATTGTTTTCGATTGGTAGTGTGACAAATGTAGATGCATGTGGTCAAGGTGTATAGTTTTCTCCGATGCCCAGGTTAAGGGTTGAAGTGGCATGTAGTTTCCTCTTTAACATTTTCTGATTTGGTGAGTTCCAAGTAAAACAAACTCGTACGGCAAAAAATCTCGTTAAACTTTGAGTCGCGAGTGAGGGACAGTTAAAGTAAATGCGTGAGCTCTATTATTATGGGAGTATCGTAGTTTGAACAAGCATTGTAAAACAAAATCAGATGCTTTTGGAGACGACGACGTGGATAATGTAATATATTCAGTGTTTTGATTCTCTCATTGTATGGTTTCTGGCTTAGTCCGGCGACAAGTTTGGTAGCTCGATTTTATATTCTTTGCAAAGTCGCAACATCTTTTTTTAACCCAAGACGACCCTGTTTGAACATGATGTACGTATTTATAATGCAGGAACTTGTCTGTTTCGAGAACCTACCGAAAATTCTCTTTAGGTGTGACAATTTGTGTGATGTTTTGCGATAGACGGAGTTGCAGTGGCTCGAAATCAATAGGGTGTTGCTTATTAACACCCATAAGCTCTTTTGTTCTCTGGTCCATTAGAGGCTGTATGTACCAAGAAAACATTGCAACCACACATAATTTCAAAGGTATTACATGTGACACGTTTTTAAATTTGAAAAAATGGGCTATTTTCAGTGACCGGACATGGATGTTGTCCATATCCTTCTGGAGCAGTTCGCAGTCTTCCGGCTTATTTATCCTCGATCACTCTTTTATATCGTCCGCGAACATTATGAAGTTACATTTGGTTGATTAAATTGAAAACAGAATTGGTCCGTTGACGGATTCCCAAGGCACCCTACTTGTCGAGGCTTCCGACTTCGATAATGCACCGTCCAGAGAGACTTGAACAAGCCGATCTGTCAGGTAATTTTGTAACTAGGCTAATAGTCTGCCAGTGATAGCACCACGTTTCAGCTTCTGCAAGAGAATACATTGGTTTATGCGGTCAACAGCTTTTGACATATCGAGGTAACATACATGGATGGTATCCCCTACATGTACTGTTCGAGTCCAATCTTCAAGGGTAAGCATAAGGTTATTGAGGCAGGTATATCCCTTTCTATAACCGTGTTGCGTTCTCAAAAATAACTAATTTTCTTCAAGGTATTTGCTCAGTTTGTTCGCCAAGATCCTTTCGAGCACCTTGAAAATGGTGGACAACGAGGCAACATGACTGTGATTCGAGGGCTCCATTTGGAAGATTATACAGCATTTCCATTCCGTTGGTATGACACTTTGGGATAAAAATTCGAAGAATAACTGAGTAAGAAGTTCGCATGTAAATTGTGCACAATGGTTGATAATATTGGGTAATTTTATCATATTCAGTGAATTTCCAGGGATTCAACGTTAGTAGAGATACCAGCAGCTCTACTTTGTTAATGGTTATTGTGTCCAATGCTGCAGTATGCGTTATTCCTTGATCCAGTTGCACATCCACGTTTTTCTTCAGGCAAAACACTGTAGCATGATAATTTCCGTGAACACTCTCGGTTTTAGCTGCATTGGGGGTCATTCCAGAGTCCGTCCGTTAGGCCGCAACTCCTGGTTTCACTGAACACTGCGTGTTCACAATTTGGTAAAGGAGCACTGAATTCCGCTCCGTTTTAGACACACACGCACAACACGTGCGGTTTCGTGCTATTTGCACTCATCAGGTAGAGATAGTAATTTCAGGATCCGCATGCGCTTGAAACAGTGGAAAATGTGTTAGCAAGTTGTGCTTGTAAGCCATTGTTGAATAAGACTGAAACGACTAATCATTTTAATCTCAGTAGCCTAAACTCATGTAGAAAGGGCTTCAACTCATGATCCTGTCCGGAAAACTCATTTGCAGGCATTTTTATCACACACACGCACCTCACGACCGTTTTCGTGCTATTTGCAATTATCAGGTAGGGACAGTTTTATCATGTGTTTAAACCCCTACTAGATGAGTGTAGGCTCATGTCTTTAAACAGGTTGGCCGTACCAGCCTTATCCAACTGTGTCATACAAGCACAACTTGTTTACCATTCTTACACCGATTGAAGCGCATGCGTATTCTGACCTAACTGTCCCTCTGTGATTAGTACAAATAGCATTAAACCAGTCGTGGGGTGTTTGTGTGTGATGAAAATGAATGCACATTAGCTTTTTCGTTCAGGGTCGTTAGTTTAAACCATGTCTTCGTGAGTGTGTGCTCATGTGCTTAAATACGTTGGTCATAACAGCCTTATCAAACATTGGCATACAAGTAAAATGTGTTTACCATTCTTCCGCTGTTTCAACCGTTCTATTGAATAAACAAATTACAAGAAATGTAAGGGACGAAAAAATTCCTGAATTATTCAGTTCTTAAATCATGGACTAAGTATAGACTTTGTGTAGACGGGGCGATTTGAAAGCCACGAGATCCTCATTCAGTTGGTGTAAATTATCGGAAGTTATGACCCTGAACAATATATCACATTAACGGAAGTGTCTTTCGACGATCATATCTCGAATTAACTCGATAGCGACAAGGCTTAGTCTTGCGACATCCTTGATACCTCTTTTGATCACCAGGAAATCCTTTTTAACAAGACAAAGTAAAATTATAGGAGATGAATATAGGAAGTGGAGAACAATATAGGAATAGACAAAAATGTCTAACCACATTAGATGGGATGGATAGGGTACGCAGTCGTAGAATATAAAAGATAGCTTTTGAACCTCCAGGAACTGTGCAATCACATGATCAGTCCAGTAGACAATTTGTGAAAACCTAGCGCCTAGAAACTTGAAAAAAGTGCTTTTGCTGAATTCAAAGTCAATAAAGAAAACCAGAGAAATTTATTGAAGCAAGGTTCAACGTGGCTGTCCGAACAAATTTAAAATTAATATCACCTAAGATTTTGAAGATTCAACGATTATCCACGTAAAGATGAACACTAGTCAATTGTATTGATAGTTGATTCAGATGCAGGAGGGTCAGCATGACTTCGGTCGTCAACAACAACGAGTAATGCTGGAATTAAAACGCGGAAAATCGTAAATGTAAACAGAAAATGAAAAGGTAAAAAGAATTGCAACCTGTAGGACACCGCGAGAAATCAGGATCGAATGTGAGACTTTGCCAATTATGAGTGTATATTGCACACGGTCATTAAAGTAAGAGGATATCCAGTGAATTTAGTTCAGAGGGACAACACGGTCATAAATATTTTCAGGTCAAGAACTACTAACAATACTGTTGGAAGCGTTGGTATAAACAAGGAAACAAACTTGCACGACTTTTCATTTAAAATCAAGGGAACGATATACGTGGTCCGTTAGCACTGCAAGTGTGTCAACCATCGAAGGGTTTTTCAAATATTCAAATTGATTGAATATTCTTTCTGACAGCTCAAAACCATTGGTCAAAGAACAATACTTTCCAATACTCTGAGTAACTGCAACGTACAAGAAATTGGGTGGTATTACCAAGGATCGTTTTGGGAATCATAGTGATGCACCGGCTTTCAACAGTGTGAAAATAAAGATTTCTCCATGCATTCATTGATAATAAATGAGATGGGCAAACAAATTTCATGCGCGAATTATTTCAGTAAAGGAGGGAAAAAATTGTCATGTCCCGCAGCCTTCGATTTAGAGACAGCGGAAAGACCGTGGATGACTTAAGATGCGTGTGAAACTTGGAGTTGAATTTGGGACGGATGCAAAGTAAAATCCTTGAATAAATCGGCTTCAAAGAAAAGGACTAGGATAGATTTTTTCAAGTATGAATATCAAAGAAAGAAGAAACTCCCTTTACGCCTTTTTTTTACACATTTTTTGAGCTCGTTTGAAAACGGTACGTGGTTCTCAAATATTTCATAATAACGAAAACATTTATTTTATATCTAACAATCTTTTGGCTAATATTCTATCTCACACTATTTTAATCATGTACACTAAAATATCGATCTACGTTATATTTCCAAAACTAACAACTGCTCTGTTTATTTAGACTTGAACATTACCCTTATTCTAAATGAACTACGGAAGTTGCAATTCAAATTAGATGAAATTTGGAAGAGAAACTCATTTGTTACTCAGGTTTGCAGAACTTTGCAACCATTGACTATCCTCTTGGATGATAATTCAAACATCGACAAGGATATAATTTACCGAACTACCAAGATCGTTGAATCAATAACTACCGAAATTTTCAAGGAGAATTAGGATCTAAAAATATTTTACTGTTTAATATAGATACCAGATATCCTTCACACCATTCGAGAACTGCCATCTGTTTTACGTATGGCTCACCATTAGATTATGCTTCGTTAAATCGCTTGAGGAAAATTTAACCTTCGAAATGTTGATCAATCTTATTACAACTCAAACATGCTTTTGCATCACACATCTTAGACCATAAGAATGCAATAAAATCGATTCCCAGATTTAACAATGTCTGTATTAAACTTGTTCTTACACCAATGCAACAGAGATTCTGGTTAAACAAGAGTACCGTTACTACTCAAATTTCCACTGAATCTTACAGCAATGGTAAAGAAACGATGAAATTGTATGAGGTTTCACCAAAGCTAAATGCACCTTCAACGTCGCTTACTGCAGTCAATAAATCAACACAACCCAGTATGCCATACAAGTGTATTAAATCTTCTCAGTCAAGAAAAGGAACCATATTACCTTAGTTTCGGCAAACTAGCGCCCTATTGCCCACACCAATTCCTATTAGGAATTCTTCACATATTAACAATAGAAATACTCTAAAATTTAATCGACGTATTTTGAACCATTCTAGGCGAATTATATAATAATGCCCAATTAATTAGATCAGAAATTTACACGGCAGCTCCAACAACCGATTCCAAAACACCCAAACACATTTTTGAATTATTTTAACCCATCACCGCATTTCACCCTATAGCTGGTCACTTGACACACATTTCCCGCTCAGCCTCCTATGTTCTTTTACTTATACATGAAAATTTCCCAATCCCTCAACAAAATTTTTTAACATGAACCATCCAGCACCACATAATGATCAATTACATAACGAGCCATTCTCTATCCATCGACTTTAATCTCTCCGATTTATTCTTGATAACGCTCGATCCATAACTAACAAGGTAGCAAGCCTAGTATTTGTACTGTCAGATTAGACAGTGATACTTCAATCATTCTGAATAAATTAAAAAATTAGAATCAGAGTTTTCAGAGTTGAGAAACGAACTAGCAATATGCAAATCCAACTATAGTTCTCTAAAACCGCTCTTATCACTCATGAATTAATGACAAATAATCTTTATATTATAACATCTATTCCGGTTCAAAAATTACACTTGAGTGTTTAACATGAAGTTGAATATTTTTTGTCGTGACAGATTATTTTATTTTTATTCGATTATTGTCATCATGGTCGATAGTAAATCAAAATCGAACCTCCGTTCTAACGGTGAAGTTACTGCAAAATCCGGTGAATGTAAGACAACGGGTAAAAGCCAACCTTCAAAAAACGTGAAGCATAAATCCAGCAAAAAACGAACGTCAATCTTGAAAAACTTGAACGTCAATATTTGTGGCAAGGGAGACTGCTCCAAAGCCGTAACTGAAGTAATTGAATGTAGTAGTTGCTCCACATGCTTCCACTCGCGTTGTTCCGGGTTATCCACGTTCTAATTAAAAGAGCATCGACAGCGCACAAACTTACCATGATTTTGCGTACACTGTTCCAAAAAACCGATTATCCGCTCTCTTCTTACTTTGCTTGATCAGCAGAAAGAAATCATCTCTTTACTGGAAGCAAGCGTGAAACTACTCCGAACAAAGCTTGCGACCCGTTCATCGGCACCTCATTCTTCTAAGGACGATATCCGCCCCAAGATTGCCACCAAGCTCAACTACTCCGAAGTGGTTGCTGCGTTACCTCGTGTACAAACTGATCCCCATATCTCAAAGCTACCATTAGTTCCAGCGATGGATGCAACACGTCCTTCTGCTAACCAATAGAAAAACCCTAAGCAGAATTCTCGCGATGGTAGAATGACAGTGCTCTGCACAAACGTGCCTGAATCCAAGTCGCCGTGTTTTAAAGAACGTCTATCCGAAGACTTTTCGCAATGGGATCAAATTTGCCGTACCCTTCAAGATTCCTCGGAAGCTGATAGCGTGGTGCGGTTGTCCAGGCCTCCGAATTCGTCTCACCTAGGAGAACCCAGACTTCTGCGTGTCACA
>JACCGJ010024312.1:0-28899 GCA_013407085.1 Atriophallophorus winterbourni
CAGTCTCGATGCTCAGCGGACAGATATTTGTGAACGCTTTCTTCACTTTTGTGCACAGAACTTCGTTTAGGCATAAAAAGTGGCAGTGTGCAACTTGGTGTCCATCTAACGATCACCATCTCGCCATCAGCGCTAGATGGAGAGGCTGCATTGAGGTTTGTCGCTCTTTCGGGAGCGCTAGCGTGGATTCTGATAACGCGCTCCTTCGATCGAGATTTGCATTATAATTCTCTGGTACACAGACAGTCATCTCTAAGCGCGTTGCTTTCAAGAAGCTTTCGTACCCCACAATTCAGCAAGTCTATCGCGGCGGTTTAGTAGATATTCTTCCCACTGCGGTGTCCGAAAATACCACACAGCAGTGGAATGCGATTTCTACTGTAATGTACGATGCCGCGGAGTCGGCATGTTGCAGTTCTACCTATAGCAGAGGGTCCTACTGGATCTCCCAGGCTAGCCTTCGATTAATAGAAGAAAGGCGAAGAATTCCTTCTGGTTCGCAATGTAATGCAGAACGAAGACAGATCAAAAATATGCTCAAGCGTATCATTCGATCAGATAGGGAAGCGTGGTGGCTGCAAAAATTGAAGAAATGTAGATAGCCAGCAATTCGGGTAATGTCCGAAAGCTGTTTTAGCTAATTCGATCTACGGGTTTTGAAGCCATTGGAGTTAGCGAGACAATCACAGAGAAGAATGGCGCCTTAATCACTAACAGTGAGCGCCAGTTGTCTCGTTGGGCGGAGCATTTTCATTAGCAATTTAGCTGGCCAGCTGCAAATGGTCCATTGCCCTCTATTTCGTGTTTTGAACCCTGGTCGATTGTTTTAACGCCTCCGAGTCAAGCCGAAATCAAGCTTGGTATTGAGTCAATCAAAAAATTCAAGGCAGCTGGTCCCGATGGACTGGCCCTGGTTCTGTTCAAGGAGGGTTGCGATATTAGTATTGTTTGGAATATTTGTAGCTCGGGTCGTTGTTGTAGCTTACTTGAATTTGTTCCCCGAGCTTGCTTCTAATAAGCACTCGTCAGGTATGGGACGCGGTAGCTGTTCCCCAGTGCTTGGGATAATCTATAATTATACCTATTTTCCAAAAGGTGTGCGTACTTCGTACTCCAATCACTGGGGAATAAACCTTACGTCCATCATTACCCGTCTTCTTGCTTCAGTATGTCTTCGGCACCTTATCATCATCATCATCATCATCATCATCATCACAGACAGCATTACACCGGTAGCGCGTACCGAATGCACCTTACATTACATAGGGAATCACAAATCCATGAAGAGCAAGCAGGATTTCGTCCTGGTAAGCCCTAGAACATCGCCATGCTTATAGGCAGCCCACTATAGCGATCTTGTTTGATCTTAATGATGCTTTTGATTCGCTCGATAGGAACGCATTATTTAATACCTTATTACTCAATGATGTCCCACAAAAGTACGTTAAAATATTTCGGGCGCTTTATTCCTATAGTTCTCGACGCGTTAGGGCGTATAATAGCCTGCCAGCCAACTTTCCTACGCTCAATTGTGTCCGACAAAGGTGTCCAATTTCTCAATTTTTTTCAGTTTTGCAATTGATGCTATTATGGATGCATGTAATGCAGGCGTAACGACCAAGGGCATTCAGATAGACCGCGATAGGAAACTTGATTTTGACGTAGTTCCACTCTTCGATTCCTATGCGGATGCTCAGTCTACTTTAGGTGGGCTATCATACCATCCTTTGGGAGACGCTTCGCACCTTCCAAGTGCAAAGTTCTGTTACAAGATATTGATCCGATCGAAACAGCGTTAAGCCTCAATAATGAGGAACTTGCGGCTGTAGACTGTTTTGCCTATTTCGGTAGTTTCATTACAAGTGACGCTTGTTTAAATCTAAGCTCCTATTTCTAGATCTACGGTAGCTTTTCGTATCTTGGGTCATCTGTCGCGTCAACCAGATTTGTCTCTAAAGCTCCAGGGTGGAGTCTATAAGGCTACATTGTGCGTGGTTTTACGGATGTAAAACCTGAACACTGAAAAAAGAAGGAATAAGACGTCTACAGGTCTTTGACAATCGCTGTCTCCGCACCATTTCTGGAGTTACTTGGCACCATCAGATACGTAATGCAACTATCCGTAATATAAACTTTTATAGCGACGTAGACATAGAAAAACAAGTTAACATGCACAGACTTCACTGGCTAGGCCACATATTGCGAATGGGAAATCATCGTTTTCCTAACGCGGTTTTGTTTGTCATTCCTAACTCGGAATGGCGTCGATGCAAGGGTGGCCAGACTCTGACTTGGATCAAGCAGATGAAAGCTTTGACTTTTAAACTAGCTGCTGTTGTTGCGACCCATCTCCCAGGTTGGTGCCCAAAAGATGAGAATTCGCAATGACTTTTTACCCTTTGTGATATGGCTAAAATTCGTATTCGATGGAAGTGTTGTTGTAGAAATATTCGTGAAGTGTTTGATTAATCTTGTCTGTTGTCAAGCGACGTGTAATCCTCAAGTAAGCTGTCATATTGATGTCGCTCTACTCGTTCACGGATGTGCAATCATGCACCGTGCTAAATTGATTGGCCACAGGTAGTGAGCTGCATGCTGAAACGCTGTAGTATCACTACCATTTCCTGTTCTATTTTCTTTCTCATATCTGTCTAGGCCTAACTCACGTGCAACTTATGACTCTACGGCACTTTGCCTGCATCAGACTTGTGCTTGAATGCATGTTTGAATCGAGGTGTAGTCACCTCATCCCGGTGTGTCTGTGTCCAATCAGTAGCTTTTTAGTTCTCACCCCTCCCCATATCTTTTAGAATTTTTTTAACTATGTCATGGTTGTATGGCAGTTAAGCACTTGGTGCTTGTTACCGGGGTAATGCTGTCTATGTTGTTGTTGATGATGATGTGTAAATCTAATTCTTCTATCTGCATTATCTTCTGTTCTTTGATACCTTACAAAACGCAGTTGAGCTGATATCTTAAGCAGAATTAAATACTTTGCGAAATCCGTGAAACTCGTTGCTGATTTATTCATGTACTGGAACCTGTATCAATTGTCACGGTGGCTGGTTCCCGGCTGACAAATGCTCAACATTCACATGAGATGAATCATTCACCGTATCCGCTTCTCTGAATCACACTTCGGCCACCATGTTTCGTTTCAGTGTTGCGAGCTTATGTAGAAATTTGTGGTTAAAAAGCGAACGCGTAACAACACCACTGGATTACGTTATGGATGTAAATGTGAAAACTAATAGTACATAACGAGTGGAGTATATCAAATGTATGGCTCATGAATTATGTTCGTTCGCTTTAAAATATCGCCACGCAAGGTGAGTCCCCCACGTATTAAGGTAGGGAATTCAAGAAAACTATAGCACGCACGGTGAAAAATGGCGCGGGCAATCATTACGTGAACGTTGGATGTAGAGGGACAGGGTATGTCAGCGTGTCGCTCCCTCACCACACTCTTGAAACCAGTGTTTATGTGAATGTCTTTCGGCAGAGACATAGACCCGGGCGTCGCAATGTTCCCGTGTTTGGAACAGCAAGGACCCGTCACTGACTTTCCTAAACTTATATTGATACTCGGGTGACAAGCATTGCCCATATCATTATTTTGTTTACACAAATCTGGAGCTAACTTGAATCCAGCGGTCTTGTCAGGTTGAGTAGAAGTTATTGGAAATACTTTTTTACAAATTGTTTTCGTGATGTTACAAAATATTCGCTCAATCAATGAAACAACTAACTAGGCAATCTGTCAATTTCATTGTACTGATGCGCGATGATGCAACACCTCTGTTCCAAGAAACAATAGAATTCTGTCCACATCTGGACCAATTTGAACTTATTATCAACTTGCATAGGTTACGCTGGTTGGGTCACGTTCTACGGATGCCGGTCCGCCAACTTCTGAAACGGATTCTTTTTGCGACGCCACATCCTGATTGGCGTAAATCTCGGGGTAGCATAGGCAGTAAAAAAACCCTTACTAGTAACCTTTTCAACGTCCCCACAGCACGTCTTCCAGGCTAGGGTCTCCGTGATCAGATATCGCAATGGCTAGTTTGGATTCATGATATGTCCCGAAACCGTGTTCCATGGCGGTCTTGCACTGAGCATCTTCTTGGAGTCTTCGCTTAACCTGGTATGTTTTCAAGTGGAGTGACGAGGAAAGCTTGTTATGATACATGGCAGTGAAAGCCGCACTGAAGCTGACTGAATACATGTTACATTCGAGGTTGCTGTCGTTTTTTTTAATATTTTAAATTGTCTTGCTTCTATGAAGACCTATCTACAACACTCGCTAACAATATGAATGTAAGTACCTACACGGATATACAAGTTTCGATTCAGTTATTGACGTTTATTAATGCACCCTGAGTTTGCCAATACCTGTGGAGGAACGACAATCTTAGCTACTAGTCCGAACTTTTTCGCAGTGTCCATAACTGAGCCGTCCGAAAACCTTGCGTGATTTCACCTCCGTGGCAGTAGGTGAACAAGAATGTTTCGTCGCAATGCATCGGTATCCTGGGAATACCCGAATGGTTTTTATCTTACATATTTGCATTTTGGTACTTTGTGCGATGTGATTGAAGCAAGTTGCTTCATTTTTCTGTAACTTGGTGTTAGCGCATCAGTCTCTAAACCGAATCTCACACATCCGTATCTCAAATACTGCCTATCCGCAATTCCATACAGTTATTTCCTATTTACGTGATTTGTTTTATCGGTTGCTGATTTCCTTATTGCTAATTCTGAACTTTGTCAATGCAGGTATGCCAGATCCGTTTACAGCTGCTGTTGCAGCCGCAGTCACAGGGAATTCCGCTGCCCAAGCTGAATACTACCAGGCCTATCAACAGTATTATCAACAATATTATGCCTCACAATTAGCAGCCCAATTCTACGGGATGTCTTCGGGAGATGGTGATGGTTTCTCAGGATCGTTTTCCACAACCACGGTGAATTCTTCCGCCACCGGGGAAACCACGGTTCAACACCACGCGGTATTGGATGCCGCTGCGTCTGAATTATATGCAAGAGCTCTCGCTAGAGCACAGTCAATGGCTTCACAAGAATACTCACCAGGTACGAATTGTAATTCCAAACCGCGCGGTTTGGATATAGCTTAATAAAGGTGGATTTCATATAGTTCTTAACCGAATTAATACGATCGGTACACTGTTGTTGACCTACTTCGGTCGATGTCGACACTGGATGTGCATCGCATGCGATCAATACGCTCCGGTCTACTGATTATCAAAGTTTGAGTCATGCTTGTGGTAAACAGAATAGAAAGAACGACAACAACACAACGCCGCACCACAAAATATGTCGGGTACTTGTTTTCATCTTTTAAATGATACGTCATAATAATCTTAGTTGTAGAACACGAAAATTCATGCGATTGTGATGTACATCCGGTCGACATCGACCGAAGGAGGCAAACAACAACAACATAACTGACTCTGAATTAGAATTGTGTCAGGCTGTTTTCAACTGTCACACTTTACCGTGTGCGACGTGCTTAATTGATTGGCCAGAGGTAGTGAGCTGCATGCTGAAACACGCTGGAGTCTCATTACCATTTCTATTTTCTTTCTCATATCTGTGTAGGCCTGGGCAACCTGACAGTATCTTAGCCCACGTGCAGTCTCTGACTGTACGGCACTTTGCCTGGATCAGGCTTGTGCTTTCGTATCGTACACTTTACCTAGTTATATGAATATTGCCAAAGTAGCTCACGACGCGACGGCGAACTTCATCCCAATGCGCCTTTTTATTGACTTTCCACGACTGTTTTTACCAAGTTGTGTGAACTAGGTTTCGTCTGGTAGGCATCAAATATTGCTTTTGAAAACGTGTTCTAATTATCGCAAACGAGCAAGTGCCTGCATTTTTACAAGCCCCCTTGTTCCTAGCGGTATAGGCGAAACACTTCAATACATCATCTGTTTTTCTGTATGATTTAGCAAAATATTTTTGTCTTATTTCATAGATCCGCATGTTCTCTCATCTGCGTTCGACCGACCACGACACGTGGATGATTTGGACGAAGTGTACAACTTTTTGGAGGCCTCCAGATGGCATATAACCGATCCTTCGTTGGCCTTGTTCCTGAAGGCAAATCCATGAACGTTTGTTTAGAAATTTCGGTTTTGTATATACCGCATGTTGTACCTGATTCGCAGTTCATTTTAAACATATCGCACATACATTCTGTGTACTACGTTTTGTGCATAAATTATTGTCATAACGTTATTCACTAGTTTCATTCACTTCTTATAGTGTGGCGGACCACTATTTATTAATGTAACAGGTAAAACTGTGCAAACGACTTGCAGCTTACAGTCGAATACTCCTTACAAATATTCACATTTCGAGAACAAAGCCTTTAACGATGAAGGGCTTAATCCAAAATTATAGTGGCGCTATGTTGATGACACGTTTGTTATCATCAAGCGATATCAGTTAGAAGGCTTCTTCAACTATTTAAATGAAATAGACCCACGTATTACGGTCACAAAGGAAGTTGAATCGTGCACAGACACTCTTCCATTTTTGGACTGTTTAGCACAAAAAGTAGACGGGAAAATAAAAACTTCTCTCTATCGGAAATCTATCGATACAAATGCTGTACTACGATACACTTCCGCTCATCCAAGACAGGTCTTCAGTTCCATAGCTTGTTTCATTTTCCACAAGATAGAACACCTGTGCAGCGACCGTTTTGTAAAATGCCAATTGATGAAGTTAAAATACCCGTCAGAAAAATTGGCGAGATACAGTTTGTATACCGTATGTAAAATGCACATCCGAAGCGATACATAGAATCTTGAACCAGGCGGCCATAAGCGTAACTGATAAGAAAGGGTAAACTATCCGTTCGGTTCTGATGCACCTCGAGGATAAGACACCTTTATCTAGCGTTACGAACAACATCTACAGAATCAACTGTAAGGACTGTTCGGGTGTTTACATAGGGCAGACTTCCATCGAAATTCATACTAGAATCGAAGTACACCGAAAACATGTTCGGAGACAGCCCCGGGATGCGAGGGAATATCAATCCCTTATTCGTGATTCAGGATGTTTTAGATACGGGCCACAACGTCGATCTAGACAATGTGGAAATATTGAGGCGCGGTATTAAACCGTATAGCGTACGCCTACATGCGGATGCCGTCGAAATTTACAAGGTGGATGGGGCAGAAATCTCCACAATCTGGCGCTCGGCACTGATGCGAAGGTAAATAGTTGTTATTCACCTTATACCCGCTAGTTAATTAGATCTTTGTTTTTCTTCAAAAATAGCTTAACCTTAGCCAAATTAGTTATGTACTTCGACGCACGTGGGCCGCTGTATCAAACCGACCTTGACCGTGTTCACATGACGTGGATACACAATAGGAGGAAAATCGACCACTGATCCTGTTCATTCCCATGAGAGGTGACGGTATAGGCTGCTTAGCGGTAAGGTCAAATCAGTGTTGGTGGGTTGACTGCTACTTAGTCATGTTCCCTGTCCTGACTATCACCCTTGGGCTGACGAAGCTTCTGTGCCAGAAGTGAAACGTTACCCCAAAACTGCTCTAACCGATTGCATTCAAATTTATTTGCATTATGAATACACGATCGGTCTCAAACATATTCCAATCGATTGTGCACATAAGCTTTCTAACCCATTGATGGTTTGCCTCTTTGGCGCCTATTATACCGTTTGAGATGGATGCGACTCGATCACTTTGCACCGCCTTTTTTTACAGGATTTACAATTTTTATCGGTGCTGATTCGTTCCATTAGTAAAATGCATTCTAACTGCGTTCTCGATTTCATGTGAAGAAGTTCACATGTCGGATGATGATATCATCGTCATCGTGGGCAGCATTATACCGATATGAAGTACCGAGTGCTTTTATTGCCATACATCCATGACAAAATAAAATTGTAAAGAGATGGCTGGGAAATTAAAGGCTATTGAACCCGTAGTTGATTGAGCACAGATACACTGGGCTAAGGTGCTACACCATGAATCACGCATTCAATCAAGATTTGTGAAGGAGTAGAGCGGCATCAGCATGACAGCTTCCTTGTGGCCTTCGTTGTCATACCTCATAGTGTGAAGTGCACTGGCGATGACCGCTAATCCGGAGCTTTCGGATGATATTCTGAACACTGCCATCAGGCACAACACAAGAGCTGAAAGCGCCGAGACGACAATCGCGAACCCGTAATAAATCGGCTTTCGTAACGATTGCATTAGAACACTTCGAGCGAAAGCATCTTCGGAGGCACGGGAAGATGGACAACGTCAGCTGCAATCGAACGATATGCAATTCGTCAATGTCGGTCAACCGATCCATACATGGTTAGGAAGCACAATCGACTGACAACTTAGATCGAAGTGACAACCGGGACAGACATGTTTCAGGACAGTTTTGTGGTTACCTGGTTTCCCTATGTAAGATGGGCATGTGTTTTGTTCTGTGTCGTGTGCGTAATAAACGGGTTGGCCAATTGACTTTCTCGTATGTTATGGGATTCGTTGGTGAACGGGTTGACCTCAGCGATGAATCGGTTCGCGGGAAGAGTAACGTTGTTATTTTTGGACCGATGACCTGAATATTTTGATAAGAGGTCAATTGTTTAGCAGCTATTACTTCCGGACTCTCTCCATCCTCTACAATAGCAAAGGTGTACTACAAAAAGTTTTACTTTGATGCCATTGTTAGATGACGTTGGCACAACTAAGCTTGACTGACCGATCCACACAATAAATTCAGGTCAAACAGGTTTCAATTTATCGCACCTTTTATCAACTTAACAGCTAATTTCACATTGTTGGTACTCGTTTCCACTTTGCATAGCATCAGTGAGCGAAGCTGCCCACGATAGAGCAGGCACAGAATCGTGTTCAGTAGTGGTCGAGTTGCTAGCATCCTGCTGGTGCTTGCAGTGACGCGCGACAGTAAAATCCACAAGGAAGCTTTCGCGACTCTATGGTATTCTGGGTGTGAGCAACTCAAATCAGCTGTTCATCTCTACAGATCCGACCGCACTTCATCTCTGCGTTTCTCATTTGGATTTTATTGTATAATGGATGTACGGTGGTTACGCATTCGTACTTGCTACCACGTTGTAGCACTGTCCATAATGATGACAGTGCGCTTTACGAAGCTCATAGAGGAACTGTTGCTCTTAGACTTCCGACTGACTTCTTGAGAACCGTATTCTCATGAAGATTCAACAGCATATATGTCTTCGCTCTTATGAAACATAGGGTGCACGTCAGACAGACCCTTAGGGGCTTTACCTATATGGTCATTTCTCGCTTGCGTAGGACAAGCTAAATCATCTCATTTCTATTGTCAAGCTGAAGCCTCAATGTCCGCGTTACATAAAGGCAGATGTTAGTGTGCGATTTTCTTTTTTAACGTTAAACCAACTCGGTAGGAACAAGGATCTTAATGGTCAACCCGACTTTCATCAAACTAGGAAAAACCCAACGTTAATAAATAATGTACAATAATGATCTTAGAAAATATTTACGAAACTGCCGTGTTTGTTTGTTGCGTAGATGAACAAATTTTGTAACAAGAGAGGCTGCACAGTGGCAGACCAGTTTTTGAGCATGAATACCGTTTCAGTCTTCCGCAACCCTGAGAGCACAACACACGGTTAGGAATAGCAAGCGCCTTGTTCTGAGTATACAAGGCTTGATTGTTATCCGTGGGTGGTGGCAAACACAAACGATTCAATGGTGTCAGGCGCGATGATGAGACAATTCGGATGTAGTCGGCAGGTGGGTCAGACAAAAGCAAAGAACGAAGGGTCCGATTCGTGTCAACACCGTTAGCGGCGAGTGTGGGTGTTTCTGCATTCTGAACAACTTCTTCCGTTTTGGGACTATCGCCACTCGGACTTTCGTTCGGCGCGCTTGTCAACAATGAAGCTGTTGAGGTAGAGTGAAGCAACGCCCTTCTCATATATTGAGCTACTCGACCTTTCCCGCCAAATCGAGCGCCGTTGGAACTGGTATTAACCTGTAATAAAATCGGAGCGTTTCAGAATAGTGAAAGGAAAGCTGTTTTAGGCATTTGCGGTGTGAATCTCTTATATCACATCAACATCAAAGACAATATTACATAGGAAAAATATCGAATGTTTAACCGCCATGCAACCGCAAGAGAAAATCGTCAACGGATTCGGAGTGGGAGTCAAAAGATCACACATTCTGTAAAAGTCAGGGGAAGAATAGCAAATAGAAACGTTTATGTGTGTATTGGAACACGAAATCAGAAACTCGGAGTCGGACAGTGCCATATACCCTACATGTGCACCTTCCCATGACTAGACCAGTGTAAAGGGTAGACTCCAGTGTGGGAATTATTCAGTACCAATTGCGCTAAATGAAAAAAACAGTACGATAGCACATCAATGATTCATTGCATACTCTTTCAATATTTGTAGAAAAATTTAAAAGAGAAAATAAGTGCTCATTCAGTACAAGTAAATCACCCATACACACTAGGAATCTTGGAAATAACATCAATGTAAAAATGAGCCTCCGTATTGACCAAGACATACCTTCAACAGCCGTTCCACAGTTTGTCGTTTCTGCATCTCGACTTTATTCTTCGCAGATTCCCGGCGACGTGCAATGGTTCTTTGCTTCGCTGCTATTTGTTCCGGGGTTGGCTCGGGGGTAGATTTCGAGGGTTCAATACTCTCCAAGGTCATTGCGGTAGATGAGTTGTCTTCAATACCACTACGTTTCATATGAAGGCTAAGCTGACGAGCGGTTGATAACTTTGGCGCGCGAAAAAGGCTGCCTGTTTTGATTGCTTCCTCAATATCACTGCCTGAATCATCATCATGAGAACGTTTATGTGAACGCGGTCGCTTAGATCGATTGGTACGTGGAACAGGGTCACTCGTCTCTGGGGCTTTCGGTTGTTTAGTCATCGTTTCCGAATCGTCCTTTCGGCGGTTTTTACCTCGAACGGAGCGATTTTTCTTTTTAGTGTTAATCTGCTCAGGTGTATCGGGATGGAGAATCTAGCGAAAAATTAGAGGAAACCTGGATGATAGTAAGTTCAAGAGTGAAAATTTAGAACGAGTGAACGTTGAAGTACATGAAGTATTTTGCTCCCGAGCGCGAGATTTCTAAATTCATTGGAGGTGGAATCTGAAGTAGTATTTGTTGCATTTGCATGCTGGTTGTGAAGGTTTAGAGGCCATGCTAAGTCATACGGCATATGGAGTAGCAGATACTTAAACAAAAACTCACATACAAACCAACGACATAACAGCGAATTTAAACATGATAATTGGCGTAAGCATGGCTTGTGTAGTTTCTCCTCCTTATTCCGGCCGGCCGATGCTCAGTCCATCCGCGATCCAGATAAAACGGTGTTTGTCGCGAATGCTACAGGATATTTTACGGGAGACATTAGTTGTATCTGCTTTTATGAATCTGCTGTTAAAACGAATTCTGCAGAACGAAATAGCAAACATTCTCGCCGCTACTCTTGTGGCAAAATTGAACCGAAAAATAGATATATAGCATTTTTCCGAAACTCTCTATGCAGCGAATGGATTGATTCGATTATCTATACATGGTAAACAACTGCCTTTTCATAAATCTGTGGCTCCTAAAACGACCATCTCTCTTCAAAGAAACTAAGGGCATTAGTGGTGGTTTCGTACCAACACTAGGAACTTACCGTTCACAAGTCTTCTGCTATCAGGTCACTTAAAACAACCCAGCGGTAGTAAATCTTGAGAATTTAGTATCGGAGACCGCTCTCATTAATAGCATAAACATATACTGGCGGTCATCATCCAGTTGACTATCCGGACGTTCGTCCATTTCTTCGAAAAAATTTCTATAGATTCTACACGTTTGCTTTGATATAAGTCAAAGACATTGAAAATTGAGAAAGCGAAATATGCAGTCACCAACCAAACAACGGGTTATCGGGCTCGGATCTGGAAGAAAAGAGCGTGCAAACCGCACGTCGGTCACCGGCCACCGATAGGTGCAAACTTCTCTCGCTCCATTGACTTGTAGGTAAAAGTTAATGCGAAAAAAGGTTCGTGGTGGGACCACCGGTAGTATGTACCGAATGCCTAACTGCCAAACAACCACGAAAAAAGCAAAATCCTAAAATATGGGGAGGGATGGGACTTGCACAATCTGATACAGATATGGTGTTCAAATTGAAAGGAGATACTGTTCATAGGCGAGATACTAATCGGTTGCCTATAGCATAGTCCAACTTCCATATTCACGGGAAGCATGAAGATTCGCCTTAACAACAGAGTGGCAATTTGCAAGTCAACTTTTTTAATTATTATTCAAACAGTCAATTAGAATGTATAAGGTAACCTTGTGTAAATGAATAAAAATAAAGGTAAACAGTATTTACACATTGCTTCAAGAGAATTGGTTAGTGTTCTGTTATTAAACAAGACAAATACTGCATTGCGAGAAAGAAAAAAATCAATGAATGTTCCAGAAAGCACTAAAGTTCAACGGATAATGTTCATTAAAGCTGCGTGATGTTCTGTGTAGTGGATTTCCCGATACTTTTGACTGGCATCGATACGTCTTTTAAATGTGATGCTTCTTTGTCTGCAATATATATTTTAAAAGATGTGTTGTGTAGTAGGAAATATTACACCTGACCTAAGAGCAGCGCAGAAGGTTCAAGCTAAAAGCAACGAATTAAATTAGCAAGCACAAAGATTGCAAATTCGACTATTTCTAAAACAACGTGAACTTACGCCCACTGGACTACACAATCCATCATCGATTGCTAATTCGACAAGTTCATCGATTTCTAGAAAACGCGAACCAAAATCATCGGTCGCCGGCCATGTGGAGTCCGAATCTGTATTGAATTAAGAAAAAGACAAACCACTTACCGGACATGATGGCGAAAATAAACGTAAAGAAAGTAGTGCTAAATCCAGACGTCAAAAATAGTGGGCATAGGATATTTGTTGCTCGAAGCCTGAAACAGAACGACAATGTGTAGGAGTTGGAATGAAATTTCACCACACAGATACAAGGACATGAATATGTAAGCTGTTGAGTAAGATTAAAAATTTATATTATCTATTCTGATGTGTGAATTCATGCTATGACCACAAGGTTTTTCCGCAATATCCGACAAGATCAGCATCGTTACGTGCATTAGCCACAGAGGAAGCATTCACATCATTTTTCGAACATGCAAAGATGTGAAATAGAGCAGTGCTTGTGTATGGCGTAGCGAATCATGTCGAAATTATGCGGAGAATCGAAGATACGGTTGAATAAGTTCCGACAGGATGCAAGAAACCAAGATTAAGTCAGAAGCATAGGTAACAAGTTATGAAGAACTTGGCGAATCACGCAACTTTCACTTTTCGAATTAGCGTTTCGGAAGCAAGCTTGCCCTGTTCAAGTCAAGGATTTCATTTTAACTCGCTATTTCAAAGGAGATAGACGGTATAGGAACACATTGTGGAAAAAAAACTATTGTATGTATGAAAGCACAAGCCTGATCCAGGCAAAGTGCCGCACAGTCAGAGACTGCACGTGGGCTGAGATACTGTCAGGTTGCCCAGGCCTAGACAGATATGAGGGGGGAAATAGAAATAGAAATGGTAGTGAGACTCCAGCGTGTACTCGCATGCAGCTCACTACCGTTAGCCAATCAATTTAGCACGATGTTAGCCGCACAGCACAGAAATGCTGCACGATTGCACATCCGTGCTAATATTAATAGGAAAAGAAAGTTAGAAACTTTGGATGTTAATTTCGATCGGAACAAGTCAGTCGGCTGTCTGTTTTTGACACCCGTTGTCTGCAAAGGATTGATCGCATTTGGTGGCAGTATGGCGTTGCTAAAATAAATGTTTTCAAAAGGATGTTACGACCGAGGTGATGAACTGACAGAAATTTTGACGCTAGCTAGTTTGCAATGGCTTAGATACGTTTACAGATTGCTTGATTACCACTTACAATACCGCACCCTGATAGAGGTTGAGAGAAAAACTGGGTTGCCAGTCTATGGCGTGGTGCGCTGGGATAAAGAAGCTCACCATATCACAAGGCTCAGTCGAACATATTCGTTGTGGGGTCAAGAAGATTCACCTAAAATTTGGTAGAAACCTCACGCAATATGGCTGTAAATCGAAGTCAAATATGCTAATGTAGTTTATGTCGTATTTTTTCAACCCGTATCATTTTACAATATTTTATATAAAATCAATAAACCACATACAGTGAAACTACAAAAACAAGCTGCATATTCCGCTTGTCCACGTTTGCGCGTTTGCTTACCTAAATGTATGGCACTTTTATTGGATCAAGCTTGTGCTTTCATATATACATACATACGTGTTTTATGTTGTTTAGGATTTTTCTGGCTACAGACCTGTGCTTCATGATAATGATGATAATGAATTGGTTCGCATGTGACAAATCTAAAAGTCTACCCTGAGGGTAAGTGTAGGAAGACGTTGAGACATGGCCATGTAAAAATGGTTATATTGAAATTGCGCAATCGCAATATATTTCATGACAGTTAGAATTTAACTTCCTAACACTGAGCTTCAAGACAAAACGCTAAATAAAGCAACCAGAAGTCCTCAATCCTAGAAATTACAATGAGATTAATCAGAAAATTATGTATGGTCTCTGTCCTTTAAAAATTCGAAATTTCCATACCCAGGCTAACGTTTCAAACGAGAGTCGAGCTACACGGATAGACTTCTACCTTAAAAAATAGTCTATCAACGAAGAGACCTAGATCATCGCCGCGCGCATCATTTTGGCTGCATTCAGAAGAAATTCATTCGTTCAAACCCAACTACTGTTAGAGTCGATGTTGTTTTGCAAAATACGATAATCATGTTGTAAGACGATTCAGATTATAGGCAAGCAGTATGAAAGGTGACAGCGTACACCGTTTTAAGTCCGCACGCTCATTGCCGACGTATTAGCTTGCTATGGGTGTCACTTTTTCTTTTTACATTGACGATAAAGTGTGCCGTGTAGATCACATCACTTTTATTTTTTTACCAAGTCCAGTCATTAACATGACTGCACACGCAGTTTGAAAGAACAGTTTTGATTAAACAGCAAAAACAGCTGAAAAGCGTCTGCCAAATGCACAATTAATTGCTATTCCGTGATAGTAGCGACGAATTTTCCCGGAAAGGCATTCCGGAAGTTCACCATCGTTGCGGATAAGGTGTGCTTTGCGGTAAGCAACTGAGTTATTCGCTTTATAGGAGGACCTCTGTGATAGCATTTCTTGTAAGCGTCGAAAATTCAACAGATTATTACCATGGTGTCCAAGAGAGATTCGCTTTGTCGTCAGCAAATCATATCTTATTCGACGATACGCGCGCAGAAGCAAGTCGAGTTTCCTTCTATACTCTTCGCTCAAAGTTTTATTCCGAAAACAATCTTTTTCGCGGTGTAAACTTCAGCAGAGTCTATGTTAACCTTTACAATTAAGTTAGACACAACACTCGCGAGTTCAATGGGCACTGACCAGGAAGATGAGGTTGGTAAGAGTGCTAACAGTTGATGCGATAGCTTTATAAATGCCGAACGTATGCAATGAGGGTGCTGTCTGAACATGAAAGTGGCCTGCTATATAGCCATGGAGCCCCGAATTTTTCTTAAATTTACCTTCATGACCCACTTTACATGTTACTCTGCGATTTTTAAAAGCATTTTTGCTTCCACACAGTAAAAAATCTATCGAACTACGGATAAGTACATGCCTACACAATGGCAGGCCAGCTTGGAGAAATGTCTCAAGAATACCAGGAATGTGGAGTTTGAATGCAAACAAAGCCAATTTTAAGGGCTTTGAAACCCACTATGATATTACCATCACTTTTCGTCTTATTTTACTCGACATACTGTGATTATTTAAAAGCTATATGCTTATTTTACAATTAATAAGCTAACGGGAACAACGTAAACAAGGAGCGCTTGTATGCCACTGTTGGAAACAACGTATGCTATTATACATAGATTTTATTGATTTGACGAAGCCTTTTCATTACGTCAGTAGGGATGGTCTTTTCAAAATGCTTGATTTTAAATGCTGCCCTCCGAGACCGCCTAATGTCATTGTCTTTTAACACTGACATGACGAGCTTAGTCCATTTTGACGGTTGCAGTTCAGAAGCATTTGAAATTCCCTGAGTCGTCAAACAAGGATGTTTTCTTGCATTATGGTAAGAGTAATTTGTTTCGATGTCTGTGATTTATTTAAGAAGGCCTTTAACTTCTCATGCCGGAAAGGACTTCACAAAATGCTTGGTTTTTAGCCTACCCTCCAAGGCTGCTCAAAATCGTTATTTCTCTCAACCCTCGTATGAAATGCAGTTCAGAAGCTTTCGAAATTCGCCGATGCATCAAACAAATGTGTGCGTGCTCTCACGTTGTTCTGCAATTTATTTGGCCTTCTGCTGAGGTTGAGAACAGAAGGTATTTACCTATACAAACGATGACAAGCTTTTCAAACTAAATCGTTTGAGAGCAAAAATAAGTTTCGGGATCTGCTAATCCGTGACATGATGTTACCGACGATGCATCTGTCATTCCTCACTCTAAATTTAGCTCTAGCTGTTATTGAACTTTCTTCAGTATGCAAAGACTTTTAGTTGACAATCAGCATGAACAAGATCAAAGGAGAAGTCACCCGTCATTCTTGTTTTGAAGAAGCTTAAACGAGATATCATCCCTTCTGCTTTCGTCCAAGAAGATGAAGTAGAAAAAGAACAAAGTGCTCGGTAAAGGGATGATATCGACAACTATTATCGGCTTTGAAAACAGTCGGTACATCATTTCGCATATCTTGGTTCAACCATTGTGAACAGCCCCCTCGTTAGAGATCGAAATTGATAAGCCGATTAGTAGAGCAGCTACGGTCTTGTCCAGTTTGAACTTTCCTGTATGAAGCAACCACCAAATGACTGAACGCAAAGATGATTTTGTACAGCACGTGAGTGCTAAATGTTTTACTATGAGGCCCCATCTATGTAAGAGCCGAAAAGATGCTTAAAGCAAGGTGTATCGGTAGTGGATGGACAAAATAATAAATGCTTATGTGTAATCTAAAGCTTGGTTATAGCGCATGCTCATCTTAATACAACCACGCCGCCTACACTAACTGAGTCAAAGGATGCCAGCAACAGAATCAGTATCACAGCAACAATAAACCATTAAGCTATTCCAAACTTTAGATGGCAGTTAACTGTAACACAAAAATAAACAAGCGAAAAGAAGATGAGTTTTTTACTACACAAGATTTAGTCTAAAACTAATGCAATAAAATATACGAAACATTTTACAAAAGCGCATGCGGATCCTGATCTTACTGTCCCTACCTGATGAGTGCAAACAGCACGAAACCGGTCGTGGGGTGTGAATGATGGAAAAGCATGCAAATAAATATTTTGTTAAAAAGTGTACGTTCAAAAATAAAAAAATGTTTTTGTATTGTGCCGAAGGTCGACGAGCGAACGAATTGTATCAGTATCAGTATCACAGGGCGATAGTCGACCAAGTCGAAACGAGTGCCCAGATTCTTTCGGAGGCGTGCTTTAAAACATCCGCCACTACCAGGATTGATTCGTAAGTAACACAGGCGTGAGTAACTGTGAATGGAAGATGGGAGAGGTCTGATCACCGAAAGGTGAGAGAGTTAATGCATGTTGCATGTCCAATCGATGGAACAGACGATGAACAGCAGTTTATTTCAAAAAATACAAAAAATGAGAAAGAAACGCTTTTTCGTGTTTCAAAATGATTTTCCAAATATTTTTGTAAGTTTTGGCCGTGAATATGGAGGGATCTAGTCTTAGGGGTAATGCTCCGGAAAGAGCACCTGTTACCGTTCGGCCAGCCCATTTTTGAACGCAATTAATGAAGTTTTCGAGATTAGTTCTACGGAAAGTGAGCTCCACGCATTCACTATACGGACGCTTAAGAAGTGCGTTTTGGATTCGAGCCTGGTGTGCTGTTTACTTAGCTTAAGACTGTGCCCTCGTGTACCAACCAAAGAAGAGAACCGAAAGAAGTCATCGATTTCAAAACAACTTAATCCTTCGACAACCTTGGAGGTCTCTATGAGATCCCACCTAAGTTGCCTCCACCCAAACTAGAAAAGTCCTAGTGCTAATTGACGATTTTCATAATTGGTGTATGCTAACCCCTCGATCATGCGAGTTGCCGTCTTCATTACCTTTTCTAGCTGCACGATATCCTTCTGGTAATACGGCTTCTAATTTTGGATACAGTATTTTTGATGTGACCTTACTATTGCTTTGTAGAGTGGCAATAGCACCTCAGGTTTTCTGCAAGTGAGGACTGAACGTAGTCAAATGTGTTCCCTCCTGTCCCTTTGAGCAGCAGCAGCACATTGGCCAGTCCACTTAAAGATTGCGGAGACTGCGATTCCTAGGTTCTTAGTAGATTTTAACCTATTGAACTCTGTGTGTGCTGAGGGCGCAGTAACAATCATGTTGCCTGCCTGTGTAGAGAGCAAGTGATTCTTATCTAGGTTAAGAGTAAGGTACCACTTAACCGCCCATGCCGTTACATCTTTCAAATCACTTATCAGATCGGAGTTATCCGACCTACCGACAATTTTGACGTCGTCAGAAAACATATAACAGGGTGAGCGCAGTTGGTTGGCTAGATCATCAACGAAGATGAGGAACAGCAACGGTCCTGAGACTGAGCCCTGGAGAACCCCACTCGTTATATGCGCACTTGCGGATTATGTATTATCTACCCTGACAGTAAAGGAACGATCGCTTAGGAATGCTCGAATCCATCTCAGAAAGTCTCCTGATACTCCAATCGCTGAGAGTTCGAGAAGCTAGAGCCCATGGTTGACTGAATCAAAAGACTTACTAAAGTCGAGATAGAAGATAACTACAGCTATACCATCATCCATCCTCTTAGTGACCTCGTTTAGAAAGTCCAACAAATTTGTCAGACATGACCTACCTTTTAGGAAGCCGTGTTGTGCGCCATTCACAAAAGAATGTTTGGTTAGATATCCACGAATTGAATCGCGGATCAACCTTTCCATAACCTTACATAGTACACTAGTGAGGCTATTCAGGCGGTAACTTTTGACCGCCGAAGAAGCTCCTCCCTTATAGATTGGCAATACAACGGCTGTTCTCCAGTCCAAAGGAAGTGTACCATGACTGATGGATGATGTGAAACGTTCTGTGATAGGAACAGCTAATAAATAAGTTAGCACTCTGATCATTCGTGTAGTTTAAAGTCAAGTTCACGTTCAATTTGCACAGGGCTCAAGGTGGCTAAAAGCCAATCACGCACCCAAATTTCCTTCGACGTTATGCAGTTGAGCACCTGGCACTTTGATATTTAGTACACAGTTCATACGCTTCACACGTTCTTGTTTCCGGATATATGGAACTTAAGGTTGGGAATCTCTTCACTAGCAAGCTGAGAGGTCAAATATTCAGGAAACAATGCAATAATATGCTCGAACAATGGATGATGTATGAAATCACAAGCTTAGTCGAGAAAAAATGCAGCATCGTCATAGACTGCATGTGGGCTGAGATTCTGTCAGGTTGCCAGACATAGACATATATGAGATGGAAAATGAAACAATACGTTTTTCGTTTTTTTTGATTTTTTAAACGACAATGGGCGGAAATATGGTAGGCCATTCAGAAAACAATTGCATATTAAAGCCTAACTTATGTGTGAGGTTTACTATGCAATCCGGAAGCTTATTCCAAAAAATAACCATACGGTTGCCTTAAAAGTGCTCACGTGCCAGCAGCCTTGGTCTACTTTTGAGACGTTTAATAGAATTATCCCTTGTACATTTGTAACGGTCTAGTTTAAGTTATTCAGTAATATTATCACCCGTGAGACCCTTTAGAATCCTAAAGGCTTCTATTAGGTCGCCTGGCAGCCGCGGTCTCTTTAGCGAGAACAGATCGAGGTCCTTGAGTCTTTTTTCATAGGTTTTATCTGTCTCACCCTCAACCATCCTAGTCGCAATGCGCTGGACCCTTTCGAGAAATGCGATATCTTGTTTCAAGTACGGTGCCCGGAATTAAACGCAGTGTTCCAAGTGAGGCCACACGACTACCTTGTATAGGGGAATGAAGATACAAGATTTTCCGCATGATAACGCTGACGAAAGTCTGAACAATTCTCTGCGAGCCTAGTTTGCTGCTTTGGCACATTGAGTAGCCCACTTAAAATCTCCTGTTATAGTAATACCGAGATCCTTCTCTTTCTGAGCAGCTGCTTTTCTGCTAGTTCCTTCGCCGTTTTCTAGTTGCGTTGTCGCCAAATCAGTCGTCATAAAGTAGCTTTTCCCCAGGTTTAGTGGCAAGTCCCATGTTTTTGTCCACTCGATTACTTTTTCGAAATCAGAGATAAGCAAATATCTACTGTCGGTTCCTAGGATCTTAACATCATCAACAAATAAGAAGCAACTTGAACTTTAGCAGGCTGCTAGGTCGTGTACAAAAATGAGAAAATGTAGTGGACCAAGCACTGAGCCTTGAAGCACACTAATTCCTCCGAGCACATCCCTGCAATTCTAACATAGTGCGTATGTTTAAGAAGCTCTCCCACCATCGATGTAGTTTATATGTGACGTCACACATGCTTATCTTGTGCAGGTTCCTAAGACAAAGTCCTTTTTAAAATCAAGGTAGCATACTTCGAATACTTTCCCTTTATCGAGCCGCTAAGTGACTACATCAAAGAAAGCCCAGAAAATTGGTTAGACAGGATCTTCTTTTCCAGAATCCGTGCTGGGTATTGGATAGTGAGGAATTGACTACCAAATGTTTACATATCTGGTGTCGAATTGTTTTTTCAATTACTTTTAAAGAATGTTAGTCAGGCTAACTGGCCTATAGCTGCGTACATCCGAACTAGGACCCTTTTTAGGCATGGCTACTACTGTTGCTACCGCCGTAGCTGCAAAAAGATTGCTGATTGCAAAGCTAACTTTATTCCCGAGCGGTTGAATTATAGCCGGATGTATACCGCCTGGGCCAGACGACTTAGTTTTATCCAGCTGCGACAGAATTGTGGTGACCTTTACCAGATTAACCTCAACAGAGATAAAGAGAGGTGCTCTGCACTCGTGAGTTTCTAAACGGTTACCTCGATCACGCGATGAACAACTTTCACTTTGCAACTTCGTATTTTGTAGATAATCATTTTGGCGATGTATAGATATTCGTTTTTCTTGACCATCTATACTTCATTGAAACTAATGCTTGTACAATATACGTTTTGGCGGTAAATATAATTTCGAAATCTCACATTTTGTCTTTCCCAATGGCTTCAAAGTTTCCGGGCGTTAATCCGTGCGTGAATCGTAATAATCGGATCATCCACCATTTTAGCGTTTTCTGCACTTCGGATTCCATTTTTTGGAAATTCTTTTGAGGACTATCTCGATATCGTATTACTTCACTGGATATTTGATATAATAATAATAATAATAATAATAATAATAATAATAATAATAATAATAATAATAATAATAGTGATAATAAAAATAATAATGATAATAATAATAATAATTATTGATAAAAATAATAATAATAATAATGTATAGTCTTGGATACACCAAGTTATGCCATGCATGATATTTGTTTTTATGCATTAGCACATCAAATAAAACGGTAATTATACAAATGTTAAGGTCAAACATGAAAACATTTTTTTGTTAACAACCGTAAAAAAAAGTTGGATAACATTTGTACAGATGGTTGCTTGTTTAAAACACGAAGTTGATAGAATATTGGAAAAATAAATGATAAAGGTTTATGTTTTTAACGAATACGACAGTATTTGTTTGAAACCTTTATCAAGGATCATCAGTTCACCTTTAGCCGCTTTATTCCAAATTTTAATCAATTCGGGACGTCTACCAGAGGATTGGAAAATGGGTAAAGTAAAGCCGATGTTCAAAGGTGGGAGCTTATCCGACCCTGTAAATTACCGTCCTGTTACACTTACGTCTGTCGTAGGCAAATTGCTGGAACGGATTGTAAAGGATAAGATAGAACAGTATTTGCGTGAGACATAACAATGCTCGAATGCCCAACACGGCTTCATGAAAGGCCGCTCATGTATCTCAAATCTACTGACCGCCCAAGAACATTGGTGCAGAAGCCTTGACGCTGGTGTGCCAGTTTATGTAGTCTTCATCGACTTCAGTAAAGCATTCGACCGTGTTCCACATCAGAGGCTTATTTGGAAACTAAGAATGTCTGGTATAGAGGCTTCTTTGCTTGCTTGGATTGAGGATTTTCTTATCGGAAGGCGAAGCCTCGTTGAAGTCAATGGGGCCAGATCTGCATCCTTTATCCCAACTTCTGGTGTACCACAAGGATCCGTTCTGGGGCCAACCTTGTTCAAACTCTATGTGAGTGACCTTCCCGGTATTCTGAACAGTGGTTGTCTCTTGTTTGCAGATGATCTGAAGGTGTGGGCTTCTGTCACGACTGCCGCTGACGCTTCCCACTTGCAAAATGATTTGAATGAACTTCGGAATTGGACTGACAGATGGATGCTCCCGATTAATGAAAAGAAGTGTGCTATCATGCACATCGGGAGCAACAACATGCGACATGCATATCAGTTGGAGGGCCATGGTCTCAGGATAGTTGATGTAGAGCGAGATTTGGGGGTGATGGTAACTTCATCCCTCAAAACTGCGGAGGATACTGCCAGAAAGTTCGGTTCTGCCAGCCGCATGTGGTGGGCATTGAGACGATCCTTCTTAGAGATAAATCCCAATGTTTTTCAAGTTCTGTATAGCTCTCACGTCAGACCAATATTAGAATTTGGGCTTCCCGTGAACTATCCGTTAATCAAAGGGGAGAAGGATCGTCTGGAGAAAGTCCAAAGGAGGGCTACCAAGTGCGTGAGGGGTATGTTTCGTATTCCCTATGACGACCGATTGCGGGAACTCAAACTTTTCCCACTGGAATATCGAAGAATGCGATATGATTTGCTGGTCATGCGGAGAATCCTGCTTGGATATTACGGAACGGAACTTCAACAATTCTTTTCGGTATCCACGGACTCCAGAACTAGAGGACATTCGCTGAAGTTGCAGAAGCGCCGAACGGAACACCTGAAGCCATCGTTTACTCTGTCGACCAGAGTGGTCAATATTTGGAATGCACTCTCTGCTGATGCAGTCAGGGCAGTCACCGAAGAGCAGTTTAAACGCATATTGGACGGTGAACTTCCCGCTATCCTGCGCGATTCGCCTACTCTTTCAGCTCAGTAACTCCTCGTGAGGAATCTACGCTGAGATAGCAGAGACTCGGGAGGTGAAGCGGCTTTCACGGACTGTAGTCCTCCTGCCGTCTATTCAGAAGAAGAAGAAGAAGAAGAAGAAATGGGTTAATTACAGTTTGGGTAGGTCAGAACCGCAATGTTTATTCATGTATGATGTTCCAAATGCAACTTCAAACGCACATCATTGTATAGAGAGTTCACTTTATCGGGTCACGGATATATGAGTTGTATCGCCATTTCAAGAATTGTGAGAGTGTATTTTGTTGAATTTCAACAATTCTGAAAAGTAAATTCTCAAGAAAAAAAGTTAGATGTCACTTTAAAATTTTTTATAGCTGAAAATAATAAGAGCCTTATATGTCGTATAAGTATAAATTATCTATAATTGAATTAATTAGAAATAGCTTACCTAATTTTACCGGAGATAAAATGGAGTTGAGTTGCTTTTTGAATTCATTTTGTGAATAGTCAGTAGTCAATAGTCAATAGTATATCATGGTACAAAAAGCTATGAGCTCAAAATATAACCATAGGATAGTCAGTACAGAGGGTCGGGTGGAGTTCAGCGGGTTCGGCGTCAATCACCAAAGTTCCGTAAAGGTTGGGGTTATGTATCATAACAGTCAATACAGGTGGAGATGAATCGGCGAGGTTCCGTACACGTATCTGGAAAGGGAGAGGAAAATAGGTGCAGTATCGGGAAGAAAAAAAGAATCCATTAAACTTGTTAAGAAAAATAGAGATAAGCGTCAAGTCGCTTTTTATTAATCGAGAGCGATGGGGAGGTTACGACAAAAACTGGTAGATCATTCCAAAAACGAGGTCTACGGACAGAAAAGAGAAATTTACGGCAGTTTAACCGACTGGGCTGGTGGGCTAGCTTGAAAACATGTCCCCGGCTTTCGGAACTGGGTGCCATCAAAAGCAGTCCATGGCACGGATGTTTGTTCTCCCCTAAGGATCTGGAAATCCAGTATCAGATCACCTCAGATGCGACGGTAACTGATCGCGAACACGTTAAGTTGCTGGTGGCTGTCCTCTTAGTGCAGTAAACTGAGTCCTCTGACGAGCTTTGTAAACCTCCGTTGAGCCTGCTCTAGGACGTGATGGTCACGCTTCAGCCATGGATACCTAACGGATACCGCATATTCCAGGTGGGGTCTGATGCACGCGTGTAGGAGCAAGGAAAATAGGCGGCGGTCGAAAGACCCGGATATTCTTTTGAGATCGGCGATTGGCGACTGACGATGCGAGGAAACATTGGACTGAGCACCCAAGATCACTTTGAACCAATACGCCGATGTCCTTTTCTAGCATACTCACCGAAAGTTTGGTGTTCCCTCGCTTGTAACTAGGTTCGCCAGAGTGACGGATGCGGAGAAACCGGCATTTTCGTGGGTTGAAAGAGAGCTGGTTCGACATTGCCCGGTTATTAAGTGAGGTAAGATCGGCTTGCAGGTCATCACAATCATTCGAGCAAGAGAGGATGCGCCATAGCTTGATATCATCTGCGTGTTGTGTATTCTTATATGCTTGCATTATTGTAATTCGCATTCTATTCTATCTATCTATACTAACTATTCTATTGTTCGTTGTTTCAGCTCTTCTGATGAATTAAGCTTAAATCAAGGCAACTCTCCTCTTCTCAATCATTCTGAAACTCACACGTTTGTTTGGAACATTACAATTTATTCATCAGAAGCTATTCCATGGATCGATTTCTCCGTCCCGAGCGCCTCGACACTGATGCCAGTTTACCTTCTGCTGCAAAAGAGTGGGCTCATTGGTTCGCTACATTCTCAAATTTCCACACTTCAATCGAAACTTATAAGCCAGACAAGTTGAAAACTCTGATTAACTATGTTTCTCCATCTGTTTTTGATCATACTATTGATTGCACACACTATGAATCTGCTGTCACAACTTTACAGAGTATCTATGACAAACCTAAGAATGAAATATTCGCTCGTCATATGCTTGCTACTTGCAAACAGGATGTCAATTGAAGTCTAGACGAATTTCTACACAAACTCAAAAGTCTTGCTCGTGATTGTTGTTTCAAATCAGTGACTGCTAAGAGTAATCAAGATGACGCTGTTCGCGATGTATTTATTTCCGGTATTACTTCCCAAGCGTCTTCTCGAAAATACCTCACTTGATCTTGAACTTGTATTTAAGCAAGCGCACTCACTTGATCTAGCACATCAACAATCACAAACCTATCACTCACAAATTTTGGATGTATCTGCAGCAATTTCAAACCCGACATATAAAGATCCTGAACCTGAGAAACATGATATTGCTTCTATGAAGGCCGGTAAATGTTATTTCTGTGGATTTGATAGACACCCGCGATACCGCTGCCCTGCACGGGATGCTCTCTGTAAAGGCTTTGGTAAGAAAAGACATTATCATAAAGTTTGTCGTTCTGGTAAATCAGCTAACGCATGTATTTCTCACTTTACTTCATCCATCACGATTGCTTCAATCTCAAGTAGCTTATCAAGCGCTATTGCACATATTACTGTGAATGGCCGTCGTCTGAAAGCACTAATTGATACTGGAAGTTCTGAGAGCTATGTTGCTTCATCTATCGTTTCCAAGTTTAACTGGAAAGTATTTGAGTCACACAATCATATTTCAATGGCCAATACACATTTGACTGCATTCACGGAAGGTCATTGTTTTGTCACGATCAATTATAATGGTTTGTCTTATTAGCATATCAAACTATCCGTGTTACGAAATCTTTGTTCCGATGTATTACTCGGTCATAACTTCTTACGACTGCATCATTCAGTTGAAATCCCCTTTAACGGTTCGAAACCATCATTTACTGTATGTGGCCTACTTGCTGCTCATATTAAATCACCATCTATTTTTAGCGATGATCCGTCACAGTTCAAACCAATTGCTACGAAATCCCGTCTTCATTCTCATAACGACGAAAAGTTCATCGAATCTGAAGTGCAGCGACTTTTGGATGATGAAATCATCGAAACTTCCCAATCTCCATGGAGGGCCCAGGTTCTGGTTACCACCAACGAAAATCACAAGAGACGCATGGTCGTTGATTATAGTCAGACCATTAATCGTTATACTCAGTTGGATGCCTATCCATTACCTAAATTGGATGCATTAATTGACAAAATCGCCCAATTCAACATGTTCAGTACATTAGACCTCAAGAGTGCCTATCATCAGTTCCCATCACTGATTGTGAGAAACCGTACACTGCTTTTGAAGCTTGCGGCGGTTTGTACCAATTTCGTCGGATTCCTTTCGGAGTCACTAATGGTGTAGCATGCTTTCAGCGCGTAATTGATGAAATCATTCGAAACGAGAAGCTTGAAGGTACTTATGCTTACATCGACAACATTACAATTTGTGGTCAAACTCTTGATGAACATAATTCGAATTTGAGAAAATTCATGGAAGTAGCAGAAAAATACAATCTTACTTTTAACGACGATAAAAGTATAATTGGTGTTCAAACCATACGCTTGTTAGGATATGAGATCTCCAACAGGACAATCAAACCAGATCCAGATCGTTTACGTGCATTGAGATGTCTACCCTATCCTCACGACTTAAAATCCCAACAGCGGATAATTGGTCTTTTCTCCTACTATTCTCAATGGATCTCTCATTTTTCTGACAAAATCCATCCTCTTGTTCATAATCGCTGTTTCCCCCCTCCCTTGGCAGTTCAAACAGTTTTCGAAACAATAAAAAAAGATATCGAATCTGCCGTAATCGTGTCTGTTGATGATAAGCTTCCATTGCTGGTTGAAACAGATGCTTCGGATATCGCTATTGCAGCAACACTCACACAAAACAACCGACCTGTAGCGTTTTTTTCACGAACGCTCTCTCACAGTGAGAAACACCATTCAGCGATCGAGAAAGAAGATTACGCAATTGTTGAAGCCCTTAGAAAGTGGAAACATTTTTTATTATGTCATCGCTTTACGCTGATATCAGCGTACTGATCAACGATCAGTATCCTTTATGTATGATATAAATCATTCTAAAAAGATAAAAAATGACAAGATCCAAAGATGGCGTTTAGAATTATCACATTTCTCTTTTGACGTGATCCACAGGCAGGGTAGCGAGAATGTAGCCGCAGATGCCCTGTCACGTGTTAGCTGCGCAGCATTTACAACCAATGTGAAACTCAATGATCTACACGACTCACTTTGTCATCCAGGCGTTGTCAGAATGGCACATTTTGTGTGCATAAAAAATCTACCCTTTTCAATGGAAGAAATCAAATCAATGACGTCCCAATGTACAATCTGTGCTGAGTTAAAACCTCGTTTTCACAAATCTCATGGTACTCTGATTAAAGCTACTCATTCATTCGAGCGACTCAGTCTTGATTTCAAGGGTCCACTTCCTTCGATCTCTAAGAACAAATACCTTTTAACTATTATTGATGAGTATTCTAGATTTCCCTTCGCTTTTCCGTGTCCTGATATGTCTTCTTCCACTGTTATTAAATGTCTTCGTGAATTATTCATGCTTTTTGGTATGCCTCTATACGTTCATACTGACCGTGGTTCCTCATTTAAGTCACAAGCTATTCGAGAGTTCCTCTGTGCAAACAATGTAGCTACAAGCAGGACCACACCATATAATCCCCAAGGCAACGGCCAAGTAGAACGACTTAATGGCAATCTCTGAAAGTCTATTATGCTAGCATTGCGCTCCAGGAATCTGGATGTTACACACTGGGAATCTGTTCTACTAGACGCATTACATTCAATTAGATCACAGTTGTGTACGGCCACTAACACAACTCCGCACGAACGCATGTTTTTCCATATTAGAAAATCAAGCAATGGTTTGTCACTTCCATCATGGTTGACTACACCCGGTCCAGTTCTGATTCGAAGAAATGTTAGAAACTCAAAGTATGAGCCATTAGTCGACGAAGTTGAGCTGCTTGAATGTAACCCCCAGTATGCTCGCGTGCGATTTTCTGATGGAAGAGAAGACACCGTTTCACTTCGTGCTCTTGCCCCAGTAGGCCGTCGATCAGATACGGAAATCCTGTCGAATCCCCCTCCTACACCCCTAGCATCCGAACCACCATTACCCATTCACGTTCCTGAGCCAGTTCTCATTGACTGCCAACCTATCAGTGATACAACAGATTCATCAAATGTAAACAATCCAAATTCCTCGGAACTATATACAAAACAGCAAAGAACTCGTCCGTACGAACTTCGAAATCGAGACGCATGAATTCGTCACATGTATAACCAAATCAAAACAGCCGAGGAGAATATGGTTATGCTTGTATACCAACTGTTATATAGGGTTCGTACAACGAACCACGATGTTCAGACACAGAATCACAAAGTGATTCTTGGTCAAAGCACTCAAGGCGCTTATGGATGACCAAAGTAATGTGTTGCTCACATCCCCATCCCTTACACACCACTACCGGTTTCTGGCTGTTTGCCGTCTCAGTGAGCCAGTAGATCAGGTTCAGTGAACCTTGAAACAGTGGATTAAAGGTAAACAA
>JACCGJ010024315.1:0-12684 GCA_013407085.1 Atriophallophorus winterbourni
GGGTAATTTTTTATCCATTTACACACATCATTTTTTGAATTTTTTTTTGAATTTTTTGATAACACACATCATTTTTTTGAATTTTTTTTGAATTTTTTGATAAAGTTTTTGAACAGCAGAGAGTGTCAGGGAGTAATAGAGATGATGCACTCTTTCCATTGATGTCGGTTCATTGCCATCGTTGCCAATGTGTCGAGCCATACACTCTCCCCTTCTCTTGCACCCAATCCAGGCAAGCGCGCTCGTCCAACCCTAGCTAGACCAGAAGTGAGCCTTTTCAAGCCACTCTTCCATGTTAGTGGCTGACCGCCAGCTGACGCATAAAGCGCTCGCCGTGGTAACCGTTCGGGTTTCATGCGCAGGACGTGCCCCAACCAGCGGAGGCGACGTCGGTTAATGGCTGTCTGAAGGCTAGTGCCGTTGCTTCCTAAGACGCGGCGCCTGACCTCAGAATTGCAAACGTGGTGTTGCCACCGTACGTGAGCAATCCTACGCAAACAACGTTGGTCGCAAACCTCAAGCCTCCTAACATCTTCTGAGCGAACTGTCCAACATTCACTCCCGTATAGCAATACTGTCCTTACCGAGGTGGAATATATCCGTCCTTTAATTCCCAAGCTTAAATCACGTCTCTTCCAGAGGCACTTAAGTTGAGCGAATGCCAGTCTGGCCTTAGCAATTCTGGACGTGATTTCCTTCTCTATCCGACCCCCAGCAACCACCAGACTTCCTAGGTATTTGAACTGCTCAACATGATCGAGAATCAGATCATTTATAGCCAAATTTGGCAGTTCACCAGACCAGTCCTGAAGGAGCACTTTACTCTTGCTTGGCGAGAAGAACAGCCCGTACTTAGATGCCTCCATTGCCATCATATCCAAAGCTTGTTGGATAAATGTTGGGTCTTCGCCCAATAATGCAATATCATCAGCATAGTCCAGGTCCATAATCCGCTCACCTGGAAGGAGCTCAACGCCACCCGTGGAGAAACTACTGAGAGCACTCCGGAGGACGTCCTCGATAGCGAAATTGAACAAGAACGGGGAGATTGGACAGCCTTGTCTTACACCCGTTGTGGTGCTGAATGGCATTGACAGGCTATCGTACGCCCTTACCCTCCCTATCGAGTGTGCGTATAAGTCCTTTAGGATAGCGACGTACTTCGATGGGATTCCATTGCGAAGTAAGCAGTTCCATAGGGCGGATCTGTCAACCGAGTCAAAGGCGGCTCTGATATCAAGAAACACCACAATGGTAGGTCGCTGATACAGGTGACGGTGTTCTAGCAACTGTCGCAGAACGAAGATCTGGTCTATGCATCCACGCCCTGGTCGGAAGCCAGCTTGCTCTTCACGAGAAGTGCCCTCACGAATCGGGGTAAGTCTGCGAAGGAGGATGGCGACCAGTATCTTAGCTACCACTGGAATAAGCGAAATTCCGCGATAGTTGCAGCATTCGTTCCGCGCTCCTTTTTTATGGACTGGTATTACTAGCGATTCACCCCAGGAGGCAGGTACCCTCTCATCCCCCCAAACCTTTGAGAACAGCTCGCGCAGTTCTGCTACGACTGCCTCGCCTCCTTCCTTGAAGAATACCGGGTGGAGCTCGTCGGGGCCCGGCGCCTTGTGTCGCTTTAGTAGTTGGATCTCTCTTCGTATTTCTTCGACACTGGGCGGGGCTAGCGACACGGACCACTGCAAAGTGGATTGAGGGGTGTCTGAGGGACGGTGCTGATTAAACTGCTGAGAGAAATATTCTCTCCATCTTTCTAAACGTCTGTGAAGGCTCGTTGTGCCCGAGCCATCATCCTCTATGATGGTTTCACTCAGACCTTGCGGATTAGGGCCACAGACACGAATCAATTGGTAAAGTCTCCTCATGTTGCTCATGGCTGACGCTCTTTCCATCTCCGAGGCGCGTTCTTTCCACCAAGACTCACGGTCACGTCTCAAACTATCTTTGATTAGGAGTCTAAGACACTTCCGATCGTCCTCATACTCTAAACCACTCGGTATGGCACGGCGCTGTTCGAGTAACATGAAGGACTCAGCAGAGACCCAGCGGTGTGACGGTTGACGAGTGACTTTGCAGCATTTCGTAGCAGAGTCATAGAGTGCTTGCTTAAAGTAGTGCCAATGACGATCCAGCTCGACCGGCCGATCTTTGGAAAGGGAAACCGATAGGGTATCCCTAAATCTGGCTTTTGTCTCAGGCAGCGATAAAGCGTTTGTGTCTAGTTGGGGACGCTTTTGTTTGGGTTTGCCTCCGAATTGAAGGTTGATTGTTGCGCAAACTAAAGCGTGGTCAGAATCTACACTGCTGCTCCAGTATGATCTGCAGTTTTTGACACTACCTCGCCACCTGTAGCTTATCGCGATGTGGTCAAGCTGCGCCCAAGTACGTTGTGATGGGGATCGCCAGGTAGCTAGTTGGCGCTCGGAATGTCTAAAATTTGTGGAGACGAGAAAGAGGCGGTGGTCGTCACAGAAGGACAACAATCTCTCTCCATTGTCTGTACGGGCATCTGACATTCCATACTTTCCTCCAAGGAAGCGCTCGGAGTGCGCTATACATCCAACTCGGGCATTGAGATCGCCGGCAAGCACTACTATATCGCCTCTGTGTGCTTTCGTTCAGAGAGAACGAAGTTCTTCGTAGAAAGAGAGAACGAAGTTCTTCGTAGAATTCGTCTTTCACCTCATCTGCCCCACAGTTCGTGGGTGCGTAAGCCGAGATCACGAATAAGTTACGTCTCTCGTCGCTATGCTTGTTTACTCTGCTGTAACCCTGAAATCTCGCTGCGCACAGTCTGCTATTAACGGGTATCCAATCTATGAGGGAGGTTTCCGCTTTCTGGCTTAGAATAATCACAACACCTGCTAGGCCGGCTGAGGAAGCAACGGGATCACTGGACACACGTAAGTAGAACCTACTCCCACGATGCATAGGAGAGCTCAGTTGCAATACCGAATCCGTGTCGCGAAGACGGGTTTCCGATAGGCAACATATGTCGATCCTAGTGTCTCTAGTGAGCGGGCTAGTCCAAGCTGTTGTTCTGGTTGTTGCAGGGTGCGGACATTGAACGATGCAAGCCTTATAGGGTCGCGCGGTCGGAGGAGAGCGTTGGGTATCGATACCTGTCTAAGGACAGTTGGCCGCGACGGAATGCGTCCAGCATTGATGGCCCGAAGTGCATCAGGGAGAGAGGATGAGGGGATGATGTGTGCTTGCGAAGTGGGTTCTGGAGAATAGCTCTCGAAGGTAGGATTCGTAGTGATAGCATGCGGCGTTGTCATCATCGTCATCGTTGAACGTAGGCATGATAAAGTTCATATTCTTGATTCATCTACTGGTCTGTAGAACCGGAGAAACTCGTCACTTTACAGGTCGAACCATTTCATTCGAAGTCCCACAGGGCAAACTTTAAACAAGCTCCGTTGATCCTCGAATGCAAGATGGCACGTACAATGCACGATCTTTATACTCCAATTTCGTACCTCTACCGTGAATCATGTTCGCTTTTAGATATTGGGTAAACTAAGCGTGTCGAATATTCTAATCATGTGCGAACATGTACCGAAAAAGCGTATGAAACCTTCGCGCGATAATGGTTGCAAATGAACGCCGGATGGCCCACAGCATTCTAGTAGCGCCACCTATTCTTCCAGAAATGTCCATTTTGGAATTCGAAGATTCTGTCACTCGTATTCCTTCTTCCGCGTTCGCCACTTATGAGCTTACTCCACGAAAGTATTCCGTAAGAGTTTCACCAGAGCCGAAGCACGTAACAACTGACATGTCCTCACTCAAACGAATCATGTTACCCTTTCGGCTGCGGGTAAGCTACGGGCAGCCCATATTTTAACAGTAGGCTAACATTGCGGCGTAGAATGTCTGAAACATATTTGGTGTAATGGCCACTGAATGCTAGTATCACGAATTATATACCCGGATGTTTCTGCTGTTCTACCCAAATAGTCCCTAATCAGGATTCTCAGATCGAGCGTTTATTGTGTATAGACTGTTAAAACGTTTCCTAGCTTTTCTCTCTAAGCTGGAGGTTGCTCTAAGAATTTAGCTACTGAATTGATGATTTCGACCAGTCACGTTTGGTCGACCAGGCAACAGTTTTAAACTTGTAAATGCTAAACGAAAGTAGAACGTACAATGCACTCGAAAACCTGCGTATCTGACTCGCTGAAATTTTCCCCTTATTACTAGTTTCGGTATGTATGAATGTATGAAAGCACAAGCCTGATCCAGGCAAAGTGCCGCACTGTCAGAGACTGCACGTGGGCGATATTACTGTCAGGTTGCCCAGGCCTAGACAGATATGAGGGGGTAAATAAAAATAGAAATGGTAAATGCATTAGGTGCGTTTAAACATTGAAATATATCAAGCAATTTGTTCTATCATTGCCCTCAAAATATAGGGTATTTCATGCTTTACCCATCCTGTCTTTAAGCGACTGTTGTGAACTTGTGATAAAGGGCGTCTTTTTCAACAGAGGTAGAAAAATGTGTCATTGCATAAACAGTGACCAACGTAATCGTATCAGTACAGCACTTCAGATCTAAATTTTGAATGCGTCCACTTTTGCTGCTACTCGGTTCTGCTACATTTAGTAACCTATTTCGCTCGGCATACCTAACCCACTGCTTTCGAGACATGTCAGTGTAATATTTTTCTTTTAGCATACTTGTACGTGGCATCCGCGTCTCTTAGGGCTTTCACTTTGAACTTTGACCTTTTTAGCTCATTCTTAATGGTAGCTGATTTTCCAGACGTTATGAAATCCATGGACGTACAAATGTTTGAGTTTCAGAGCTGACCTCTGTCACAGCCATGTGTTTCACTGATGCGGAAAGATGCATTTTGCTTTTGCGTTTGTTCCAAATCTCCATGCATCCAATGAGGATATCAAACTGTGGGAGGACTGCACCTTATTTAACGGGGCTGCTCATCTAGAGGCGAGTGGTGGTCTCTAATGAGATCTGTAAGTCTCATACCGTTGAAAGCAGCCCCATGCGCTGAGTTCTATGGTTCAAAGGTGAAATGAAGTGTTCTGTCCATTGATGCGCTGAGATATTGGCGTGAGTGATTCAATATGTAGAACTAGCTGTTTAACATTTAACACGTCCTTAATCTCCACCACACAATTGGATCCAAAAGAACAACCACAACCTTTTTAGCGAGACTGCTGCTACGTTTTTATCTCGATTTGATCCTAAAGCCATTTCTATGGTTAGATGTGACCACTTCATAGGTGGACCGCCACAATAGACTTGAGACCCATGTTCAGAAGTCAAGCGGTTTCTAGGCGCCTGTCATCGCCTTTGCCCTTTCGTATTTCAGTAGAAGCACTTCCCCCGAGTCACACGACATGATGCATGAAGGTCTGGAGCTGTAGTCAGTTGTCGGAGGCTATATTAGACGCTTACCGTTAAAAAAGTTTTGTAAATGGTATTTTATCTCCTAAATCCCTCCGGTTATGACACACGAAAATAATTCCGTTTTTATATAGTGAAACATATTTGAGTTTGATCATAATCATAACCAGCTAAATGCTGTCGTTATACTTGTTCGATTTTATATACGCTTTATTCTTCTAAGTTTAAAGAAACGCGGATGGGTATGCTGCACCTTGTAGCCATCTTTTTGCACATTATGTTACGCTGATGGTCACTGAGGGAATAGGTGCGCTGTCGAACACTTAATACTGATTTTGTACTGCCTTTGCGATTTGAACAATGGTTGTGAAATATTGTTTCGTTTATTACTTTAGTTTCTATCTCTATTACCATTTTTTACGCTCCTACTCACATTCGTCATTGATTGTTTTTAGCACTGATTCAAATATCGACACATGTAACACAAGTACTTCTGTCCCGAATTTTTTAAAGATATGCTAGCTGAGGTTGAAGTAAGTCATACTGTTTTAACAATTTTGCAATTGTAATCTAGTCACAGCTCGAGATTCTCAATCAGTCTGCTTCACAAATCAATGATTTGGAAAACCAATTATTGGTAAGATTTACAACTTCCTTATGATGTTTCCTTTTGCAGGCTGCACGCGCTAGTTTTCACGCTGCCCTTTCTGAACAGTCAGACAAACTCAAGTCGTTGAGCACTAAATTAGGGAAATGTGTACATAAGGCCAGGCCATTTTACGATGCTCGTTCGAAACAGTTCACACTACTTCAGCAAATTCAGGTTGCTGCGGAAAAGTATAATTTGGCCATCAATACGCTATCATCCACTCGCGATTCACTTTCACGTTTGGAACAAATCAAATGCACTGCTGGCTCTCCTGTGGAATTAGATGCAATGGAATCGCTCAACCGATCTGTCTTGCAGGTTAATTAACTTTCTTGTTATATATTTCTAATTCTATGTAAAAGTGTGCGCACGTGGTTGTGAGTTTATGAGTTTGAGCTTTAATTCAGCTTATCTTGTACGCTTAATAAATTTATAATGCCCCATCTTGCAACATCGATTTTCACGATCGGCATTTTTCTAAAGGGTGCATTGGCTACTATGAAATGTACCGCAGTTAAACTTTTACCATGAAAAATGTCTACCGATCTAGAGTATGCGCATGGCTTCAGAAGCCTGATACATCCAAATTGTGGCGCAGTCATAGATTGCATGTTAAATGAGAAATTTTGGATTTTCCCCTTCATAGACAAGTATAAACAATAAAATGGTAGCGAGAGTTCAGTGTGTTTCCGCATCCAGCTCAATAACGCTAGCATATCAATTTGGCAAGCTGTGAGCTGCGCGGTACAGCCAACACTTGTTTGGATTGTGTTGATTGGGTAACCTGTTGCGGACTTCCGAAACGCATTCTTTTTGCGGATTCATCACCCTCCTTCAGAATATTTACTCCATCGTTATATTATTCGCATTGAGTTCCGATGAAACGTGACTTTTAAAGACCGTTTACGCTCAGCAACTATAACGGTTTTCGTTCTTAATTCAAGCTCTCGGTTGACCACCTATACGATAAGCCACAAATGCAAAAATTTGTTCGTAAGTGTGAGGAATGTGGGTACCAAAATATATTGGTCAAAATTTGTTCTCTTCCCAACACGCAATCATCCTTTGCGTACAAACATATGGCAGCATTTTATCGGCGGAAGCCATACATACAGCGCATGAAGCATAGATGTCGAAGCTGAACTGCAAAGCAAACATTTAGCTGGCGTGTAAAAAATAATGACAGTTTTGAGCAGAATGTCATCGTAATCATCATCGTGAGACACAAGTCTGGAGCCAGAAATGTAACGAGTCTTTCAGCGTGCCATTGGCTGGCTAAATTGCTAAATTGATTGGCCACTACTAGTGAGCTGCATGCTGAAACACGCTGGAGTTTCACTACCATCTTTATTCTCGATTTCTAATATCTGTCTAGGCTTGGGCAACCTGACAGTAGTTTAGCCCACGTGCAGTCTCTGACTGTGCGGCACTTTGCCTGGATCAGGCTTGTGCTTTCATACCATACCATACCATTGGCTGGCATAACTTTTCGCGAACTGTTAAGGTCACATGCCACGAGCAGCTATCACGTTATCAAGGTCAAAACGATACAAATACATTTTAGAAGGTAAGCCCCATTGATGATGCACGAACTAAAGTTTATTTAAGGTCTTCGGTGAATGAATGAATGAAAGCACAAGCCTAATCCAGAAAAAGTGCCGTGCAGTCACAGACTATATGTGGGCTAAGATACTGTCAGGTTGCTCAGGCCTAGACATATATTAGAGAAAAAATAGAATAGAAATGGTAGTGAGACTCCAGGAAGGCTGGGGTTATGATGATTGATTACGTCACACTGAGCTAAACGTTCATAAAAGTGGATTGCAACTCTACCACCGAATCTTAGGTAATCGCGACCGATCATGTAATGTAGCTATTGGTCCGACTCGTGATGAGCCGGACCTTTTTCATTTTTTCAGTAACATTTTGACTGTCAGTAACAGGATTGCAATCAAACTGACTGCGATGTTTCTCTAGGTGTTAGTGAAGGAATACGCTTGGTCACGCTTAGTCTGACGTCTGGTGGAAGATTCACGCGGTAGGATTTCCAGTTGGTATTGATAGCGATAGCCATGTCGGTCTTCGGTAAGGTCGGTTGAAGTCAAATCGCGTTTCCAGACGAATATTCTAATATGTTGTTGACCCATATCTGCAGTCTCTAACTGTGTAGCACTTTGCCTGGATCTCATACCATATATCTGGAAGACACGGTCCAACGTTAATCGTGTCATTCCCGATTGATGCTTAAGTGTTGACTGTAACACCATCCAAACCCGGAGAACAATCTATCAACAGTTGACCACCGCCAAAACTCATAGCTAATGATGCCCTCAATTAGCCACGCATTCCTTACGCAGCTGACAATGAACAAAACACGCCTGTATGTTGTAGTCGAATCTTTTAGTTAAGTCTTCGGCCCATTGCGCCAGTTGTCACGTCCATTTGATTTTTTAAACGATTTCCTATCGACTGGTTCAATTCGAGCCTTCACAACGTTTGGCTCATTTGACCGCTTCTGCTTTCGAACCGGTTGTCACTGAACCCGTTCCCGTTGCATTTCTTCCACAAACCGAATTATTGCGTATTTTCAATTGCCGTCATCGGTCTTTTTACGGTTTCTGCTTTTTCTTATTGTCCTGTCTGCTTATTCTTAGATCTATTACTTTTTACAATTTTTGCGTTTGGTGACGCCAGCTTCTGTGGACTTATTTTGGTAATCAATATGCTAAGGTCATGGTCTACATCTAATTGCTTATTTTTCAAGCTTTAGGATCAATTTTTACGTGCTCCCTGTATCGCTTGCTCCATTTTTGTTTGTTGCATTTCTCGATTTTGTTATTGTTTTTATTCCTGGTCAACCACATGCATCTGTGTGAACTGATGAGCCTATCTATGGCTCGATTCGCTGTCCATTTTAGCTATTCGCCGAATGCGGATTATATTCGAGGGTATGTGCACACTGAGTGGTTTGACTGATGTTGGTTTATCTCCGTTCACTATTCTAACTCCCGTGATTGTGCACAATGTACTACTTACCCGTCTGGGTGTTTTGGTGCTCAGTCCACATTCTTGCACTTGTTTTATGTGTGTGACCGAGATGTTTCGGTCTGCCATGGCTGCTAAATAAATTGATTGGTCTCATTAAATAGCATTTGTCTACCTTTGCCTTTGGATTGTGAGTTTTGTCTGAAATTTATTTCGTTTCTGATCCAGATACCGCTTGCCTGAGATTGTTTGTCCCACCTCACCTTATGCAGAAACAGTTTTCTCACGCTTCTTACCAACCCGCTTTCAATCTTGGAATGAATGTCAGTTTTTCCTCAATAATTTTCTTGTATTATGGTAAAAGTGTGACCTAACATTTATACCTACAGTCCGATCACACTATCATTGCTCGACTTGGGTTTTAATTTACCAGTTTTTAATTTGAAGAAAAACAAAGGCTGCAATTTGGACTCAAACCAGCAGCTGAATAATCTTGTACAGACGATCTGAAGACCTTATTACGCCAATTTAGGGTAAATTCCCGCACTTCGACTTATCGACCAAAATGATTAATTTTCAGCACGGTATCACAGTTTGACGAGTACTCATTTTCTTCCCTCAGCCTACACCATGTAATGTTTGCTCCACCGTTTCGATGCCTGATTTTCACTGAACTTTGAGTCACACTTTGTTTCCTCAAAGTTGGCATCCACCTCGCTTCGTGCATCGGTGTGTGAGTGAAAAGAGACTAATTGTAACATGTTCTGGGAGTTTTAATATGAAACATTTCTCTGATAATTGTAACGTTTTTCGTGAGGATGTTCTAGCGAAATCTCGGTTAAAGGATTCTGATAACCATATTTGCATGTTATTTCATCAAACGCCACTACCCGTTATGTGACGACTACGCTTATCAGCTAGGGACTGTACCAAGTGGATGCTCTCGAACTTAGACGCTGCTGTCGGGTAAGATTTCGGTTTCGTTTATTTCGCACAAACTTCACGGAACGGCTTTTTCCTGGTTACTGCATTCACTCTTCGCATCAAGTTTACCATTGACTACCACAGGTAAACAATGCGATGAAGAACGTTTCTGAATCAAAGGCGGAGCATGAACGCTTGTTACGGAGCTACAATGACGCGGAACAGGTGGTGCATCAATTGGAACGCAAACATAAGTCTGCGATTCGAAAAGCACGGTACGGTGATTAGAGTTATTTTTTGCTTTTGATTTGCTTAGCTCTGCTTACCCTTGTTATTACAACAATTAGTTTTTCCTTCCGTATTCAAGCGATATGCATACGCTTAGTGTATCTTTAGCTTGTTGCAACGAAGTCGCATTCAGCTCACACCCATTAAGCTGTGCTTTATTTTATATACCACGATATGATTCATTTGCTTCTTTTAAAGTCTGTTTAGTGTTTACATCGTCCTGAGTACACGCTCAGAAACCACACTTTTACAATGAATTCCTGTCAATATCAGGATTTATACATTCTGGTAGCATCAGTAAGCGATGCTTAACCACGTTTGTCTGACTACGTATGGCGCTGGTAAAGATATATATATTGTGATCAAAGAATTACACTCTTTCAGCATTCAAGGCATCGCCCGGGTAACTTACTGTGAGCGATATGGCCTCTGATCTTTTCTTGCAAATCCTGATCTTCTCGTGCGACTCCATATCGGTCTGCTTTCAATTCTGTTATGCGTGTGTCTCGTTCACCATATCACATTTTCGTGTCAACCAATAAACCGGTCGCTTATGGAATGAGAGGTCAACCTGATAATACACCTGTTCTCATTATCCTCTGTATCATGCATTCATCTCTGCTTTTCTTAAGTTTGCATTCCTTTATGTGATCACTTCCATCGAGTTATGCCGCATAAGTGTCTCTCCGGGGATTAACTGCGTGTTTTATTTTAAAATACATAATCCCAACTACGAAAACCAGCTCCATAGTGTATCGGCCGTCGCACACGATACTGGTATGGTATGGTAAGAAAGCACAGGCCTGATCCAGGCAAAGTGCCGCACAGTCACAGACTGCACGTGGGCTAAGATACTGTCAGGTTGCCCAGGCCTAGAAAAATATGAGGAAGAAAAAAACAAAAAATGATAGTGAGACTCCAGCCTGTTCCAGCATGCAGCTCACTACCTCTGGCTAATCAATTTAGCACGGCGTTAGTCGAACAATACAAAGTACTGCACATATGTGCACACGATACTGCGATACACTGAGCCAATAATGCTATGTATCTTTTTCTTTGGGTGTCTATCACGCTCTTCAATTACATCTCGGGTGCACTCTGTCAAACTAAGCATGCAACTGAGCTTCTATTTTTAGCAAAACCTGTTCCCCGTGAACTCTCTCCTTATCTTGGAAATGATCCTGTTTTTATTCACCTTTCTCTGAGTATTCCACCGTTGGAGTATTCAACTGGGCATCGTCGTTTGTGTTTCGTATCAGCCGCTTAGATTTCGAATCTCTTAATCTTTCTTGCTTTTGTCATACTAGTAGTTCGATTCGCGTTGCATTCCATTAATTTAATCATTGTACTTAGAGTTTAATCTCAAAATATTGTAAAGGATTGTAACGCATTTTGCTTGTTCTTCGTTGACCTGTGTTTGCTTTTATTTGAACTAAGCACAACGAGGTGGGGACAACCTGTCCATTCGAAAATCGCGTACAGTCATCTAAGGTGTCTTATTTTTTGAAATTGGTGGTATCTTCCTCCATAATCTTACAGACTGTGTGTATGAATTCACGAGTCTGATCAAGGTAAAGTGCTGCAAAGTCAACGACTGCACATGGGCTGAGATACTGTCGGGTTGCTCAGGGTTAGACAGATGTAATGAAAAATGAGAAAAAATGGCAGTGTGAGTCCAGCGTGTTTCCGCGTGCTTCGCAGTACCCGTGGCAAATTAATTTAGCACGGTGTTGGCTGTGCAGTATTACAAGAATGTACTTCGCCGCTGAATGCTATGAGACCAATCTCTGCGGTATCGAAATAGCAGTTATACGATTTATATTCTTTCCGATATTTAGGATTAGTTCTTTGGGTTTGCGTGATTATTTCTTTGTGCTTTATTATTTCAGACCGTACTTCATTCACAAGCAATTCTTTGATCAGCGTATGCAAGTGAGTTTAATATTTGTTTAATAGTTATGTCCACACCACTACACAGGTTGTTACGTTGTTGCACTCTAATGGGACTTACACGAAATCAGTACTTCGGTCATACAACCGTCACTCCTCGTTTTACGCAATCTTATCGGGAGGACAAATGGTTTGTTTGATATGTTCGAGGCTTGTGAGGCTGTAAGCGATTGCACTCAACGTCTTTGCATTAATGTTATTTCATATTATGATGGGATTATTTAACGGGTTTCGCATATCCGGTGCATAGCTTTGAATCCTTTTTTGTTGGCTGTTCACTGAGCTGCTATATGGCATGGTATGGTATGAAAGCACAAGCCTGATCCAGGCAAAGTGCCACACAGTTACAGGCTGCACGCGGGCTAGAATACTGTCATGTTGCCCAGGCCTAGACAGAAATGCGAAAGAAAGTAGAAATGGTAGTGAGACTCCAGCGTGTTTCAACTTGCAGCTCACTACCGGTGGCCAATCAATTTAGCACGGTGTTAGCCGCACAC
>JACCGJ010024318.1:0-12243 GCA_013407085.1 Atriophallophorus winterbourni
ATCTTACTTTAAACAAAAAATTACAATGATATTGTGATTTTGCAATGTTGCGAAAATATTCCAAACAGTAACCAATGCTGCATTGAATCGACTGTAGGACTTGGATTAGTCTTCACATATGAGCTAAATTTCAATTTGCAAATAAGGATTTATCCTGGAACTCTCAAATAAAATCTGACTTTAAACACTTTTTACCCTACTTACAGATCACATGCCATTGGTCAATGCGCTATCCTCTGCCTCTGACAAGTATAATCCCCGTCAAATATGAGAATTGGCCTACATCTCGCAATACATGTCGAAAATTATTCATCTCTCTGAATTCAAGAACGAGGTTGCTTAAGCCTTGTCCAGATATTCTATCAATGTCAGCAAAACGGTCTCTAAAAGAACTGGCTAAAATTAGGAGCAAGCAGAGAACCTTTCTCTAGCAGTTGCCTAACATTAATTTGAAGATCAAACAACTCTTTTCAAAAGGAACATGCGAGATCATAATCTGCAACAAATCTACAGGTACACCACGACCAGGCGTTCCCGAAAAGTATGGAAGAGTCATATTCGACTCTATTCACAATATGTCGCACCCTGGTATCCGCTTCACGCAACGTTTAATCGCAGAGCGCCTCGTATGGCCATGAATGAACAACGAATTGGGGGAAATGGCCAGAGCCTGTCCATCGTGTCAAAAAATTCCAACGCCATATACCGAGCCCAATGTGGAACATACGACGACAACTGCAGGCGTTTCAGCCATGTTCACATCTACATGGTCTAATCGCGGCCAATCTCAGAAGGCCAGCGATACCTCCTGTCGTGTGTAGATTGATACACTCGTTGGTCGGTAGCTGTACCCATCCAGGACATAAATTTAGAAATAATAGCGAGAACATTTGTCGCACACTAAATTGCTAATTCAGGCACACCCAGAATCGTGACGACAGATCGTGGTGCGCATGTCGAATCGAAGGTATTACAGTACCTAACAAGGCTGGTTGTAACGAAACAAATCCGGACGACAGCTCCTCACCCCGCAGCAAATCGGATGGTTGAATGGATGCATAGCCAGTTGAAGGCATCCCTGATGGCTCCCCCTGACGCAAGCAACTGGACTAGAAAAACGCTGCTCGTTTTACTGAGCATGCGGACCTCGTTTAAACCGGACATGGGATGCTCATCAGCAGAGTTAGTCTACAATACTACTCTGAAGCTCCCCAAGGACCTCTTACTGGAATCGAAGGGTAATCAATACGTCAATCCTAGCTGTTTTATACAGCGTTTGCATGCAACTGTGTAGTCTATACAACCTAAACCAACGTGACGACAGAGCAACGCAACGTACATGTCGCTGGAGTTATCTGCCTGCTCCGATGTGTTGGTCAGTGTAGACGAAGTATGTAAACCACTGGAACCTTCAAATGACGGTCCTCAAATGTCATTCAAAGCACTTTGTCATCGACATCAAAGGTGGAAAGGAAACGATATCTATCGATTAAATAAAACCAGCCTTCAGTGTGAAAGAACTAGGTGGACACGGGATTACTAATACACCTAAAATAAAACAAGGCAGTCAAGTAATAGATGACAATAACACCGAACTTGAACGTAAAACAAGATCGGGTCGCTACGTTCATTTCTTCGATAGATTGTCATATGCCTGAACTTAAAAGAACATCAATTTGGCCCAATATTCTTTTCCTTTTCAGGGTTTTGTTTAGGAAGAAATCACCATGTTATGAGAAGAATTAACTTTCGGTGAAGAATACCATCAAATAACATCGAAATGACTGGTAGTAATGGGCTATTTCCAATTATCCATTCTAAACTCTGGATAGCGAGTTTGCCGGTCGTGATTGAAACGGGTGCTATCCATTTTGTGCATCCAAATCGCCTCTTTTTACTCCCGACGATTGGCACTCAGTGTTTTCACCACTTTTGGGGGCTGTGTAGCAGACCAGTATGTCCACACATTTATTGCTGTACACTTATGTTTACTCTATCTTTCGCTAACACGTGATTCAAATGTCTGTCAGAATCACGTGTATAATGATTCACCGCCGTTGCCCGAACAGTCGACCATTTTAAAAAATCAAATTACGCGACATACACAAAGGACTACATACTAAGAGCAAGGAACAAGAGGATATCGGAGACAATAACATCAACAAGAAGCAAACAATTGTACTGCCCTTTTTTCTATTCCATTCCTCCCTTCTCTTTAAACTTGATAGTACTGCGTTAAGGCGTCACTCCAGGAAAGATAAGGTTCGGAATAAGAGCCACGCTCCTGTAACACTTAGCCATGTGCTTGCAATGCACAAATGGATGAGACAATCATAAAACTTGGAGCTTATATGAAACAACTAACGTTCTCCCTCTGCAGACAACGAAACTTCGAATCTCATGGAATATCCATATTCTGCTACCGATATCGCTTTTCTTCATTCCGCTATTCAAATAATGATCTTGAAATTTGTTGGTAGTATAAACTTCACGGCGAAGCCACACGCTGGTGCATCGATCCTCGTGCTCATGTCCCGCAAATAATCTAATCTATCTTTATCTATCGAGGATTTCTTAAGACACACGATAAAGACGATGGCTGCAGCTGGCGATTCCTTCAAAAAGCGTCTAATGTTTTTTTGGGGCCGCACAATTCCCTTCGTTTTTTCATCGACATTGAAGGTGTTTTAAGTGCAACGTCATTTCAGTACAGTTTGTTCATGTTAATCGTCATCAATACCTATCTGCGCAACTCACTTGCCCTCGAATCAGGCCTTTGACACCAATTCTTATTTTTTAAGATTGCTACCCGACATCTTATTATTATTGTTGATATTTTGTCATTCTTTTATATCACGGTTATTTTCATAGACAGAGAAATGCTAGACAGCATGACAAATCTATTTTTGCAACCCATTCTCTCTCCACTGTAATGGTATACATTCAATTCCTTTTGTCGACTCCAGATCCCTTACGGATATCCTGGACAAATTTCCTGATTTGACAGATCAGGTCATAAGATAATATATTACGCGAAGCGTTGTATATCCTGAATAGACGGCATGCTAGTAGAACAGTCATTTTGCTTACCATTTTCAGGTAAATATCACAGGTCCAGCGGATTTATTTCCGTAATGATTTTGTAGGAAACGTGGCAATATGAAGAATTACCTATTGTATTACTAAGGTTCTAGGTATAATTTAAAAAATCAAGATAACATAGTGGAACAACCTAGTATCTGCATGAAATTACGGAGATACTTTTACTTAAATAAGAACGCTAAACTCTGGAATCTTTTTTCGATAAACATAAGAATTTGTGCCTCACTACGTGATTTTAAATCACATCTCGATTCATTTCTCACAGTGGAAAAAATAAGAATACTCTCCTACCTAGATATCTCACTAGACGAAATATATAATCATGGCATTCCTTGATAATAGCAATGAAATTAATTTTACAATTTTCATAATGTACATTCACTAGGCCCCTTAGTATATATCTTCCAGATTAGCAACGTGAACAAAACCGGTCCTTAGACTATACCACACCGCCTCCCCGATTCTTTCACGAATACACACGAGAAAGATGTTCTCCATTCGAAACAGACATGTATTTCAACAAAAAATCACAACTGAAAATTTTAAAGATTCAGTCTTCTCGAGATCTTCACATTTTCGATGGTCACGTTTGTCGAAGTTCAATATTCTTCGGGACATTTTCCCTTTATCCCATTACTTCATCCCGTACAATAACAGTTCACATATCGAATTTCTGTAAAATTATCTGACTACCTTTTACCTTCATCATTTTAACGAGTGAAAAATTCTCATTCATGTGTGACCTCGAAAATTTAATAACTATTGTACATTTTTGGCTTTGTGCATACGAACAACTTGTTAATTACTGATCATGCTTAGCATGCCTTGGTGATCCAGGAATAAAACATTTATTTATTTAATTATTATTAATAGAGTGCTACAATCTCTGTTTACCTTATTCACACATCGAATATAGTGTTGCGTATCTACTGCGTTTTTGGTGTCACAACTAACATTCATACCCTCGTCTAGTATTAAGGAACTTATATCCTCCCTCGATTGAAGCATCTACTCAACGTAACTAAAGAATTTTTCAGGAATCTTGTTAGCAGAATTTGTAATTTCTTTTTAGCCTCCATTGCAGCTTGAATATACAGATTCTTCAAGTTTGTAGCACGACCGATTTCTATGGATGGGAAAATTTGCATCAACAACCGTCTCTGTCACTTTTGTTTATTTTGCATCGCACTCCGTTAGTTGAACATGGCGGCTTATATTTTTAACCGTACTGGTGCAAATAGACAGTATAAGTGCTGTTAACCTACCAATTACTTTCGATGTCACTGACCTTCCATAACTAACCACATCTCGAAGCACAAATCCGTATGGCGCTCCAGACAACATATTTACACCAGACACGTATTTACCTGGTGGCTTTTATCAGCAGAGAATTTTCTAGAATGTAATGGTGACGTGATCACATTTAACCAAATGTGAGGAAGGAATATGATCCATACTTCTTGACGACTCCTTCACATAAAGAAATATAGTGATGCCAGTGAGTGCCCTTTCTACGTACCTACCTTTCTTGGTCACGTGTTGATGAATCGTACTCAAGTGTAGCCAATCAAGATAGACCTGTAAAATTCTATCAGAATTCGTCTGACTACCACATTCAATAACGGGTTGGTTAATAAATCTAATTAAATATGAATGTTGTGATGATCTGAGAAACCTGGTGAAAAGCAATTCACGTTCTTTGTTCTAATTTTAAGACGCATAGGACGACATGTATAAGCACCTAATACGAAGAAATGCTTAACGACTGTGATGATTGCAGACACTAATCGGATACTTGAAAGGGTAATTTTGATGCCAGCGTTTTGATATTTGATACCATGCACTTACCGGTATGTCTATACCATGCGGTAATAAAATAGTAGTGTCATCTGTACGGGACCGGGAGGCCGGTAGTGGGTTTCTGTGTTTTGCCCTTCCTGAAGCAATTAACACCTCTCCCTGTATCAAACATTCACTCGAAACTTGGACACTTATTTGTTACATAACGATTTGACGATGCCTGTGTATTGACTCAGGGTAAGCATATTACTTGACTTCAGTGACATCGTATAATTTTTTTTAACCTCTTATTGAACGCATATTTATTATGATATGGTAATTGTGAAGCTATGTGCTTTTTGTAACCATAAATTCTTGAATCTTGAATCTTGAAAGCGGGTTTACATAAATAGTTTCCATGTCTTAAAGCCTGGTCTATGGTTTATCTAGGAAACTAGATTTAGTTTCAATGGATTCCTACATTTGTTTTACCTATTTGGTTCGCACGCCCCATGCCCTAAGTTATTGCATGCTAATAGCAAAACTTTGATCATGGGGTAAATTACTTGAGCGTACCGCGCCTCAAGCAGGGAATAATATGTACTACGGAGAGATTTTTTAATTGTACTTCATATATTACTCATCCTATGGTTATTGTTAAGCTTGCTGCTTTTTCTATCATAAAACTTTCTGAGTTCTGAGTATACTTTCCCTTCGAAAATTGCACCACACAATTAATAATTGTGGAATTTGCGTAGACGGAAGGCTTTGGCGTAGTTAACCACAGATAAAGCGATGTTCCCCAAGTGTCACAACGTTGCAACTTGATCGCTGAGGAGCGCAATAATGTGCAGTCGGCGGACTGCTTTCCAGTATGAAACTATACAAGCCACTTGCAGCGGTACGTCGGATTTGGAATGATGGACTTCGCGGTTGATCTGAATTTTAGATTCGAACAAAATTTGTCTTGAGCCATTTTCCCCAAATAAGATCCGAATATCTCTGATTCTAGTTTCAGAACTATTCCGAGATTCCGTGACACATTGCAAAACTCGAACTTGTTTGCGAAGTGAAGCTAACTGCAAGTTAAATTCCGCCGAATTGCGTAGCCTTGACGTCAAGGTTATCACAGTTTGTTAAACTTGTGGAAACTTATTTATTCTCATTACCTTACTCGTTTGTGAGTGTGCTCCGTAAATCAAATTCATGTAGCTTGCTTGTTTAGCTTGCGTCTTTTGTGTAAAGTAAAGCATTCCGTATACACGCGCATTCACCATCATATATATATATATATTTATATTGTGCATTTCAGTTTTTTACATATCCCTAATCCACTTGTTCATCGTATAACGAACAAACTTCTATTTTTCTGTATGTAAATATAGATTTATTCGGTTAATTGATAAAACTGCTAGCTTGCCCATATTCAAATCCATTTATCACACAGTTCAAATGAGTAATGTTCGTTTTTGTATACAATAATACTTCAAAAACTATAATTAGTGACACAATATAGTTTACAGCAAAACTTTCCTTGACAGTTTGTGAACTTTCACATGATATTCACCTTGACCAAGTAATTTATTACCAGTGTTTATCTAATCACTACCGATTGATAAATTAAAAATAATTAGATAAGTTCAGACAAGAAGAAAATCGATGTCTCCAGAATACAGCTTAATATTTGTTTTGGTAAATTTGGGTTTTGTTCAAAGTAAACTGCGTTTTAAATTGGATAAGAGTAGAAGTATGATTAGCTTCTAAATTTTAGCATTCATGCTGACCACATTCAAACATGTTTAAGGGAAATTTAAAGTATTTTATTGTTTTATTGTTCTAAAAAGTAATTAATTTTACAGTAATCATAGGGTAAAAATATTGGCAATGCATAAAATCAACAAAGATGTTCTGCCAATATGGAAAGTTATCATATGTACAGAGGTGTGAACCCGGGTTAGGTCAACATATACTTATAGAATTCAGCCTTGAAAATGTTCAGGTTTGATGCACAAATGATATGTTGGGGCTGAGAGGTTGCATATAAAACAAACTCGAACAGCAAAGAATAACGTTTTACAATTTGATCTAGAGTGTGGAATGGTTAACCTGAAGCCATGTGATCCGCTGACACGTGTTTTGTCCCGATTAAACAGGTGTCCAACTGGGTGATTCACTGTATGAAGAATGTTGAACAGCCGGATCAAGTCACACATGACACGGCAGTACGAAAAGTAAAATAGTTCCAGAGTTGCAATCCTCTACTCGTATGGCCTGTTGTTTAGTGCCGTCACCACTTTAGTAGCACAATGGTATACACTTTGAAGCAAAGCCATATCCTTCTGTAACCATGGGGACCATGCTTGAACAGCGTACTCCATCATTGGCCTAATATAGGTGTTAAGTATCCGTGCGAATACATGCTTTTTGAAACTACCGAATATTCTTCTGAGCAGCGCTAAGGTTTGGCAGGATGTTTTGTATACCACAGAACACTGTCGTCGATAGAATTTACGACCGAGCTACAAAGCTAGTTGATGGGATGCAACACGTCCCATTTCAAGAGCGAATGGCCATACTAGGTTTGCCTGATTTTACGCAGAAGCGAATGAGGAGCGACATTATTCTAGCTTACAAAATACTGCGAATCGAAAACCACCCGCTCCGAGATCTAATAAAAATAATTTCCCCTCGGAATACACGTGGTCACTCAAGTTACCTCGCAATACCGCACTCAAGACTTGACTGTCGGCGCCATTTCTTTCTGTGCTTATCTGCTTTCTATGGAATGCACTACCGCAAGACGTTGTGAATGCAACAACATTTGATATTTTTAAAGCAAAACTAGATGCATATATCAAACAACACCCCAAAACGGCCCTGTGTATTGAGTCAACATGAACCCAGACAAACATGCAACGATGTGTTTTTGATTACATTTTTTGTAATAGTTTTCACCCAATGGTACATGTAAAGCAATTGCGTTTTTCACCATAAAATCTTGATTCTTGATTCTTGAAGTTACTGCTAATCCACACACCCAGCTATTTCTTTTCCATAACTGATGAATGCTCCAGACATCTCAGAGATTATCAAAATTCGAAGGATTTACCAACGTTCAACATTTTACATTTGTGGACGCTTTCGTGAACCAATTAATTTACTGAGGGCGGGAAATTAATAGGAGATTTGTAAATATTTATCTACGTGTGTGTATGTGTTAAATTCATGTGTTTTCAAACGAAAGAATCATTTGCAGCAGGATTTCAGTACATTGATAATATTACTACAACTAATAATAATAATCTTAAAAGATTAATTGAATAATTTTGACACTTATCATGCGAAATATGTATGGTACATAATAAAAAATACAGTTTAAATTTTTGTGTATTATATTTTAACGGGTAATTTAGTTTATACTTTTCAACATGGGACATGCTTGCCTGACAGGATTTATCATCGTGCAACAAAGTTGATCTCCCGATACAGAAATTTGCATTTAAAAAACGAATGTTAAATTCAAATCTACATGAATTTATCCAACGACGGATACGAATTGACCTCATTTTAGCATTCAAAATCTTGCATACTGAAAACCATCCCATTGAACACTTGCTAAAGCCCAATGGCCATACTCGAACACGAAAACATTCTAAGGCTTTAAGCATCCCGCATTCTCGATTGGATATTCGTTGAAATTTTATATCGGTTAGAATTTGTTTCCATTGGAACATTTTACCCGAAGAAATCACACGTTCTGATTCTGTTGCGGTTTTAGCTTCTAAACTGGATTAGTATATGAAGAACCATACAGTATGTGATGGTCCCTATTGATTTTGGAGAGATTTTATAATTTTACTACATACCATATAACTTTCTGAGTTCAGAGTTCTGAGTTCTGATACCCCGCTTCGTGAAATTCTTGCTGGAGGCCTTGATTCTATTTTCGCATAATGCAATCATTTTATCACCCTTGTCAAAACCTCTACAATGGCAAACATCCAACCAGTCTTGGTAGCTTCTAATAATGATGATTTATACTTTAAAATTATATTCATTTAAACAAGCCACCAGGAGTCGAAAATGCTTGAATTAAGAATATAGTAATGAGTAGTATAAGACGTTAGACAAACACGACGGAATTTTACGACCGTTTTTGCGTTGTTGCCGCACATCAGTAATGCCTGTTCATGACATGACATTCGAACGACGTTCTGAATTTGTGCTACACCCAATTAGTTGCGAATTCGAGGATAAATCCTAATTTGAAAATTGAAATTTAGCTTCATTTGGAATAATTAGCTCACAATCAGTGCAATGAAGTACTGATCACTGTTTAAAATAATTTGGCAGTACTCCAAACACAGCGCAATGGTTTATTTTGCGTTGGAATTAAAATATGTAAACGAGAAGTTTAGGAACTTTGAAAAATTGACAAAAACTCGACTGTCTTCGTAGTTGTTACCTCTCATCAGGTTTGCCTATTCTTGATTCAACATTTGAACGTTATTCTGACTTCAACACTGAAAGAATATATAAAATAATTTTGGGTTTTATTCACAATTAGGGTTGGTTTTATTAGCTAGAGCTTTCTTCCATCACAGCGGGCATTATCAAAGTGATTCAAAGTTGTAATGGTCTAAAAGCATTTAGCTTAACCATAACCATAGGATGGAGTTATGAGGTATATACAATAAAACAGAAGAACATGGAAACTCATGTAGTGTAAATCGTATCAAAATTTGGGTTTATTCTCAAGTTTTTGTCCAAATTAGCTTTATAAATATCCAGGTTGGCTGAGTATGTAACAGTGGAGGGGAGGGTGTTCCATGTGAAACTTACACGTACAGCATACGAATATCTTCGACAGTTCAGTCTTGAAGTGGAATTGAGCACTGTAAGTTGCATTGCACTGTAAGTTCATGTTTCCGACTAGGACGGGGTGGTGAGCGTGTGAAAAGTTTCGACAACGGATGGTTAGGGACGTGCATAATGTTGTACATCAGTATGAGGTCACCTCTTAGTCAAGGTCTGTTTGTACAAGGCATGTTTGTGCTGGGTGAGTTATGAACAACAAATTCGCCTAAGAGGTTATTTCACAGAAACAACACCTACCGTTGGTAAGGATGGAAATAAAAAAATCTACTGCAAAGTATTTGAAATTATTCGAGACCGATCTGGAGTCCATAAGAGAATGCCATTTAAACCTGAACACTGTTCGTACCGACACCTTTGGTCTGACGAAGCTTCTGTGTTCAGAAGCGAAACGTTACCAAAATCTACTGCATGTTATTAACCGTATTTTCCCACTTGAATGGGCAAGCAACACACAATCAACAACAGTTTAAAACACCAAGTTTGATATTATTAATTATACAAATAATAATGGTAATAGTAATAATAATAACTTATTAATTTTAATTCAATTGTCTTTGAATTACCTTCGCACGATCAATTTATTTTGAATTAGAAATTCATCAACTGAGTATTTTGTATATTATATTTTTATCGGGATCTTACTTGTTCAATGACACTCATTAAGACAGAGAATCTAGGAAGCATGTCCATGGCTACTATTGTTTTGAAAATTGGGTGCATTATGTGACTGTGATATTTACATTTTATTAGCTAAAATGTGAGTGTTTCTCCGTTGGCGGATGATTGATTCTAATAGACGTTCTGCATTGAAAATAGTGGTTAGTTTAAGCAATGTTTTCAAAGTATCGATGAATTGAAATGGTTATGTGTAAAACAGAATTGTAGTAGACAAGTTATACTTGAATACCACTGCTACATAGGGTTCGTAAGTGAAGGGGATGTGAGCAACACATTATGTTGGTCATCCATAAGCGCCTTGAGTGCTTGATCAAGAGTTCCTTTGTGATTCTGTGTTTGAACATTGTGGTTCGTTGTACGAACCCTATGTAACAGTGGCATCCAAGTATAACTTTGTATATCCCTTATCCACTGTTTCAAGGCTCACTGAACCTAATCTCACTGTCTCCACCTGATGACGGCAAACAGCCAGAGACTGGTAGTGGTGTGTAAGTGCGGGGGATGTAAGCAGCATGCTAGATTAAACCAAACGTATCTGACTGAGGTCGGTAATGTAGCAATATTTCCAAAAAAATGTTCATTAACTACAAATGACCATCTTCATGCTATTTGTGGTTAGCAGGCAGGATAAATCATCTGCAAGCTGGAAAGGGGCAGAAACAGCTTTCGGCTACTGTCTCACATTCGCTTAATTGTTCCGAAGAAACAGTATTAAATTAAAGTGATTCAAAGTGATTCAAAGTTGTAATGGTCTAAAAAGCATTTAGCTTAGCAACCAGCCTACTAGGCTGGAATCCAGAACACACCTGTTTAGCATCCTTGTAGTAAATGCGTGGAACTCACTCTCAGAAGAACCAGTCTCGGCAGCTGGTCGAACCGTGGCGGGTGCTATTTCCGGAGCATTACCCATAGTACTCAACCACCCTTTCCCGACTCAAAATCTTTTTGAAACACCAAAAAACGTCTCTTGTCTATTTTTTGTTTCTTTGAATGATTATGTCCATCATCTTTTCAATCGATTGGACATGCAACGTGCATTAACTCTCTCTCTCCTTTCGGTGATGCAACCACTCCTACCTTTTACTCACAGGTACCCACGTCTGTCATTCGTACAAAACAATCCTGGTAGTGGCGGATGTCATCAAGCACATCCCCGAACCAATCTGGGCACTTCGTTCGACTTGGTCGATTTTTGCCTTGTGTTAATGATACTGAAAATGGTAGATCGCGCCATCAGCGTGCAACTGACATAGTTCATCCGAGAACTTTCTATCGCTGTGAGCTACACGAGTGATTGTTTCTAATGAATCGGACTGTATTTTTCATTCAAAACGTTGCCAAGCATGGAACCATCATGCGCTTAGGTTGTACATTCACGGACGACATCGACCGAAGGATCCCAACAACAACATCACGATCAAAATGCCATGAAAATGAAGAGAAATGTGGGATAAACCTCCAACTCTGAAGCCACGGCTGGATATGATAGCGCAAGTAAACTGTTCAACCACATCTGGGTGCGATGAATCACATGTGTATAAACAAAATATCCATATTGGATTGCAATTTCATAAAACACAGAAAACTCACGATCGGTTTAATACTCATTAATGAATGTCAGTACGTTCAGAATCCGCATGCTTTATAAATGATGAGAACACAAAGTTATACTTGTATGCCACTGTTATATAGGGTTCGTAAAACGAACCACGATGTTCAGACACGGAATCACAAAGTGATTCTTGGTCAAGCACTGAAGGCGCTTATGGATGACCAAAGTAAAGTGTTGCTCACATCCCCATCCCT
>JACCGJ010024319.1:0-29280 GCA_013407085.1 Atriophallophorus winterbourni
AGGTAAATCAAAACAATAAGGTAAACAGCGTTAGTCCGACTGAGTCTTTGAAAACCATCGTGATTTCGTACAGTAACGCAAAATTCGGCTGGTCATGGATTAAAACGTCGAGACCTGATCTAAAGAAGGAGCGGTTGTTATAGCGAGGCGGTTAGCTGTTTGGGTAAAAAATTTTCGAAATTATTATTCATACATAGCTGAACGGAAACGGAAATCGATTAGATAGAGTAAATTTCCATTGTAAGTCAGGCGTTTATCGTAAGGTTTTCGGGTTTAATTCACTACTTCCACTTCGCCGTGAAGAACCAGGTCGTGGTTGCATGGCGCCTACAAACTACTATGGAAAACAGGAAAATGATACATCGTGACTTAAGCGAATCATTAAAAAGGCACACAGCAGTTGTGCGACGTAGTTTGCTAGCCCAACACTTACCCGAATTCTGATCAGAAAACAAGTGGCGAGGACCCGTCAAAGAAATTCGTTTTGGTTTGGTTGGCGTAGTTGAAGCGGATGCGGTGCTACACGATGAAAAAAGATAATTCGAAATCAACGAAAAATAGATACTAAAGTGAGACAATTTAAAACGATAGGGGATAAGCATACAACCAATGAGCACTCGTAAGCTACCGTATTGCACAGTTTTCCGAAATTAAGCTAAGAACGCTGGATGTGAAAGATGTATAATAAATTAATTTTAAAATAGTACCGAGACTTCAGTGATTTTCCGCCTCTATGTGGAAAATCAATCTAACGCGGTTTTGGCTGCACAGCACAGATAAACGCTATGGGGAGTTGAAATAAGTACGTCGACCGTTAGACAGACCACACTTGCGGTACAAACACGTTGACAAAAGAAATACGAAAGCTCTGGAAGAGATGGGAAGAACTTGCTCTTGAGCGCTGGATTTAAAGACACTGTGTAAAGCGTCGTCTGCAAACCGGGGAGGAGCAAATACTCTCAGCGGTCAATCGCACGCAGTCAGTGTACAATTAACATCGTTCGTCCGAGTCCTGCCTATCGTTTCAAGATTGTTCCTCCCGAAGCGGACTGTTTAATCATTCGCAAAGATGTATACCATGAAACCATCCTGCGCCTATGATGTATATTCACGGTCGACATCGACTGAAGGAGGCCAACAACAGAAGAATCGCACGATCACACATCCGTGCGATGTCAAAAGGAGAATGCAGTGCAAAATAGGATAAATACACTTCAATAAGAGATCCGGGTGTCCTAGAATAATTTTAAACGAATGAACGGGACAAAGAAGTGATGCATTGTTTGCCAACATGTATCACTTCAAAAATGCCATTGTAAATGTTTGAGATCTTAGTAAGATCAGAAATTAAAAATGTGCATGATAAAAACCAATCAGCCAAACAAAATCACAGGATGACGAGGAATGTGGAGTAAAAGTATATATTCTTCCGAGAGTTACTATTGACAGGCACATTTGGCATAGTTGGGAACCTATTCGAAGCAAAAACCACAGTACATTCGGAATGCATGATTTCGAGCGAAACAGATTTGACCCTAGAGAAAATTACAGTGAGTATCCAATCGAGAATGAGGGATGCTCATAGCCTTTAATGTGTTCGCATGATCCTGCAAGATCCTCGATGGTTATTCAATGTTCGAGAGGATGATTTTCGGTGTGAATACTTTTAAATTTCAACACAAGTTCACTCCGTATGCGTAAGATCTTGCAGTTTTAGTTTGGACAGTCACTCTTGAATAGACGAATCCTCGTATCATGTGGCTAAATTGGTTGCACGATGATAAATCCAGTCAAGGAGTTCAATAGCCTTGTTCGACCACGGCGCTCAGCCTTGGACTTAGTATCCCACAACAAAATGTGCAAATGCATTCAATATCCGGACGTGCGGATTTACAATCATGCAGTTCTCCTGAGCTATGCTGCTGCATGCGAAAACACGCTAGATCTCATTGCCATTTTCTTTTTACTGTGCCTAGACAACTGGACAACTCGACAGTATCTTATCCGATGCGAGGTTTATGACTGTGCGGCACTTTGTCGGAATCAGGCTTCTGATTTCACACATTTGAGGTAAGGTTCCGAGCACTAAAATCCTAAAGATCCTTTTTGGTAAACCGAAAATACAGCCGCTTTATAATACACCACAGGGCAATGGTGTTTCGACATACAGATCCCTCTCACTGACAGACGAAATATTGCGTCAAATTACAGCATTTTACAGTCTTAATGATTAAAGGGCGATACATTTCTCTGAGACCAACAATTTAAGTTTCATATATCCCGCTGTATCGCGATACAATCGTCAAATTATCTATGAGAATGTCATCGGTAAACAGTAGAAAACTAGAAGAGCTATCCAACACTACATCATTCATGGACATCAAAACGAGAAGAAATCCAAGCTCAGAGGTTTGCGAAACTCGTAACGTCTACTCTTCAGTAAAGGGTGCTCCTCAGCGCGAACTCGGACGTGTCAATCAGTATGATAGTTTCCTATCCAATTCAGCAACATTCCGGTTATTCCATAAGCTTCATGCTTTTTAATGAAAACGTAACGATCAAGTTGATCGAAAGTTTCAGAAGTAGCAATATCAAGCATGTACAGCATAACATTGATCTATTATCCTGGTCGTATGAATGTTAGATAGACAAGATTGATTACACCAAGGACCATGTTGTGCGACGGTCAAAATGTTTTGAGTTTCTGGATGTTCTTAGCATTTTGACTGCGCTAGGCTTGCGAAATAGAAATTTTCGTACGTGCTCGGCAACAATGAGCTCAAAGTCCATTCACTTCATGAATCCCATTTTGGCGGCCAACGAAGTTGTAACATTTTACATTCACGTTGAGACTAGTGTGACACAGGGCATCCAAATCCTAATTTTCATATTCCAATAATTTAAAAAAGAATTTTAATTTTGTGGAGGTGCCAAGTGCACTACAATGAGTGGTAATCACAAGCAGAACACAATCCTCCGGTACAACCCAAAAGTAGGAAACGCCAGAATGAGCGACCATGACCATTGCGAACCCGCAATGATTCGGGTCTTGAAAGGTTTGTACGAGAACGGTTCGACAACATTCCCCAAGAGCATGAGGAGATGGACGTCAGCCTTTGTCGAACGATATGCAATTTATCAAGGTCGGTCAAACGAACCCTGTGTGGTGAGCACTTGGCATGAAGTCGATTGACAAATCAGATCCAAGTGACAGTTGGAGCAGACATGTTTCAGATCAATGTTGGGGTTTCTGTGATTTTCTATGAAAGATAAGCGTGTTTTATTAATAAACGCGTTCGACCAAACGGGCGTTCTTTTGTGTTCTGGGATTCGTGGGTGTTAGACGGAGTGACCTCAGAGATGAACCGGGACGCAATCGATATTTGTGTGTGTGTGTGTGTGTGAAACGCAGGGAAAACGTGGTTAATGTTGCATCGAGAGTCCTAAAGCCTATGCTGATAACGTAATAAACGTTACAACAGAGAACTCATTTGGCCTCGGTTGAACTGACGTAATCACATCCGGTTTCCACACACTGCAATATGAGCCTGGGTTCATAAAAGCAAACCCTTGAATGTGTACACCCGGCAGACTGATATTTATGGATTTAAATTCAATTTTCCGTAGGACTGTAATCGGATCGCTCAGTCGTTTAGCAGTACAAACTAAATAAAAGACAAGCACTCCGTGGGCACACTTTCCCAGTGGAACCAGATATTGCATGGCAGTATCACAGTTTGTTCAGATGGTAAAACAAAGTGAAGAGATGACGGTGAACGTACCCGGATTCTTCTTTCATAACTACGGGAGGGTTACCAACTTGAATAGAAGTAGGCCAAGCAGGCATGGAACTGGTGTCATGCGCCAAAACTGCCGACGACCAAACACCGCGTTTTCCCCGGTGTACTGGAGACCAACAGTCATCAGCCCAATCCAAGTTGCTTTGGAAGCGTGCGAACAAGGGGCGCTCAGGCTGTAAAAAGCATGTGGTAATAGTTGAGCGCTTTTCATGGAAGTATAAATAGTCTAATGACGGGTTACTAGTTCTTAAAACTCGAACGGACGCAGGGTTCTCTCAAAGAGTACGCAACCCTTCCAGTTTGTTGGTTTTTTTTATTTTTAGACAGACCAATGGGGGCATCGCACCAGTGCGTATTTCCCCTTCCTTCAAAACGAATCGGTCAAAGTGGTCATTATCCCACTGAACAGGACGATAATCTGCCATAGTTCGTTTGTTGTCTACCATCAATACCCAGGATACATTAAAGTATGGTGAGGAATTATGTTTCACTTTATCTGCACCGAAATGCACAAACGCTAACCTCCGGGTGAAAGGCACACGACTCAAACTACCAGAACCCTTCGGCCATACTCACCGAAATTCGGATGGATTTTCCACCCACCATCTAGTTAGCATTTTTGTCAAAGTTAATATACCAGCGGTAATTGCTACCGACCTACTGTTTTGCAAGACACGTCAATGACCTGTGTTCATCGAGTCAGCAGTTATTACTTAAAAAAATTAATTCAAGATTGTCTACATTACATGAAATGAAGTATCATATCGTAAAGTAAACACTAGGGGTGTTTAAATCTGTAAATGTGCCAAAAGACGTGCATCATCGTCTAAATCGCAATGGTTTGTTATTGTGCCCAATTTAAATACCAAGTCCGCAAGTCCTTTAACGATTACCTTGATTTGTGCGAAGGAAAATGCATTTACTGCCTGCCAATTGGAGCAAAACTCAAACTAACGGCTATTGAGTAGCGCAAGTTTTGTTTTCAATGCATCAAAATGTTGGCGCGGAGATCTGTGTGCCGCAAGAAAGCGTAGCATTTCGTTATGACTAGTATTGTCATCAGGGTCACGATGCCATTTTCTCATTTTCTTTTAGATCTGCCTAGGCCTGGGCAAGTTGATAACATCCTAGCTCACGCGCAATCTCTGATTATGCGGCACTTTACCTGTATCCGGGTTTGTGATTTGATCATTTTATACATACCATAAATTTAAACGAATAAAAGTCGGGTGTCATTGGCAGGATCATTGACGCACTGTGAACTACAATCAGCTTAGATATACGATATATACGGGAAACTATTTAACTACAGGCTCTTAGTTGTCTAATTGAAAGCGTTTGTAAAACCCAGTTAAGTATCGTAGGCCATCTATGAGAGACATTTGCTCTGAGAAATATCGACAACGTACAATTAGACGTGATTCCCCACCAGAATGGAGACTCGTGGTTCGCGAATATGCGAGGTAGGAGACAAAACGTCAAGTAGGACCTAGTATAGGCACAATGAAGTTCCTACACTGATCACGTAATAGTTTCCTAACGCAATTTTGTTTGAGGAATGGCGTCGATGTAAGGGTGTGCAGACTCTAATGAAGACGGTTAACCGTTAAACTAGCTGCAGTTGGAGCGAGTCGTCTCCCAGGTTAGGATTCAAGAGATCAGAATTCGGAGTAGCTTCTTACCTTCAGTTCTGTGGCTCAAAATCGTGTTTAGTTTCGGTATTGTCGTAGACATCTTAAGCGTAGTGCCGAACAAAGCTTATTATGATGCATAACAGTGAAAGCTGTCATGCTGATGTCGCTTACTTGAATGCATGTTTAATTCGAAGTGTAGGCACCTTATTCCAGTGTGTCTGTGTCCAATCTTTTATAGGTTCAAAAGCTTTCAATGTCAAATCATTCTTAATAGTTTTAGCATTTTTAACATGTCATTGTTGTATGAAAGTTAAGCACTTGTTAACTGTGTTTTAACAATCGATTTTTGTTTACAATAAACATTGAATCCTTGCAAAAAGACTATGGAATGTGTTGGGCAAGATTTTACCAGATCGGTTGACTTTACTTTTCATACACCTGAGACAAATCCGAAGCTTCTCTTCCGGTATGTGGCCAAGGTCGGCCATCCCAACTGTCGTTTCAAATGTTTACACAACGCGACAAATGGCTCTTGATATTAGCAATCAAATAGTCTACACTACATGTGATTACCTCACTTAATCCAAAGATTTTAGGAAAGGCACTGGACGCTTGAACACAAAGCGCAGCGTCGTTCAAGCACGTCAATACCGACGACAATGAAATTAAAGCGGACAAAAGAGGTTTAACAATTTAACGATTTAGCAGTAGGAGAATTAACGTTAGCTCACTAGGTTTGACCACTAAATAAACACACTACCGTTCATGGAGAATAAGTGGCGACAGAGCGAGCAAAACCAAAAAAATAAATGATCTCCAACATTTGGTTGAATACATCAAAGCAAAATGAAATCCGATCTCACCAACGAAGAAGTATCTTCCTCTATTATGGTTGGCATTACATCGTCTGGCACAGTGTTTTCTTTCGTCTGTTCCAAGTTGTTCGCTTCGACGGTACCAGGTGAAGGGAACATGAAGCGAGCCAATTGCTCCCCATGACGCCCATCCGTCGTAGGAGTCATTGTTGCACACGGCTGCTGGCTTGGAGTACGCGGAGAAGGAATGTCCGAATGGACTGTAGATTGCGCTGCTAACAGAAGGAACCGTGCTAGTTTCTTTGCACCACGACCTCGTAGACTTCCACCGCGATTTACAGACTGAAACAATCGATATATCAAGTAGACGGTGAACATTACGGTTCACTGAGTATAATAATAGCGCCTGAGCTCCAGAAAAGGATCTGTCTGGAATATACTTGTGATCGACCGTGTTGTCATATTAATTAAAATTTCCATGCGATCGGTCAGAGTGTTTTTGGTAACACACAGAAGCTTGCTAGACTGAGAGTGATGATCAGAACAAGGAATATGACCAAGTAGCAAGCTCGACTATAGCACTAAACAGCCTATATTAAGCATGGGGCGTCATCTACGAGAAACTGGGGGAATTTGGCCGGATTGCCAAACACGGAATTCTAGTACACAATATTAGGTGGCCTTGACACTAACAGAAAACTTGGATGCCAAGCCACATAGGCCAACCCAAATTCATTTATAGACTGCGTAGCACGAACAATTGACGAAAACGGATTCCGGGGTGCGGTACACCTTGGCCCATGTTAAACATTTCTTCTTTTTCAAAGCATAGTGCATTTATCACACAGCGATAAGTTGGAATGGAAACGTGTTCATCAAAAAAAACCAATTGACGCTTTGTACACAAGGGCGAAACGCTCAATACCAAAACAGTAAACAATTGGCGACCCATGGTACGCATATCATATGGTAATGGGATAGCAGAAGTGATCAGTATAACATTGAACGCTACGTTAACAAAAGGTGACGAATACCAAGGGTAAAACTCTTCGTTCAGCAGCGGAGCACCACAAGGATAAATTAAATATGATGGGTTTACTAAATGTGCTTTTAGTACCAAGCATTAGGCTAATAGACACACGATGAACAAGGTAGATGGCACAGATAACTCATACACTGCAGTAAAAACACGTTAATTAAAGCGTAATATTTAGTTTTTTCAACAATCTATTATTAGGCATTTGAAATACACTTTAAGCAAGGCACACGAGAACCGTAGACTTAACTGACCGTGACCATGTCCACTTGCATGAAATTAACGTGTTGTGCTGAGCAAATAGGCCGACTGACTGTGACTTGGCATACACGATTTGATACCCATAGGTTTACGTAACAGCCGTTCCATTGGAAGGTCAACAAGAGGTAGTCGATGGTGTTGTGTTTGGCGAATCGAAAAATGATCTTGGTCTCATCTAAATGACTTGACACCCGAATACTTATTATATTACCATTATAAACTGCTTGATGGCAAGGTCAAGCACAGGTGGTTGGTAGAATGCAATTAAGTCATGTTCCATGTTTCCACTACCACTCTAGGTCTGACGAAACCTGTGTCAGAAGCGAGGCAGTGCCCCAATTGTAATAAATTTGATTTCATGAAAAGTTGGACAGTTTTGAGTTTTGACTTTCACCAGTAACACGTAGGAAGACACGCCAGCAGGCACAATCGAAAGCGCGTTTTGGCACGACGCTCGAATGAGTCAGTTGCCAGTGCGTAGTAAGAAGCTCTACAGGCATGTACGCCACAATCTTACAGTCTCCATGAGATGCGATCAGGCTGATATAGTTTCGAAAGAGGGCTACCTTAAAAGGCAGAAATTACGCTAACCAAAAATGCAGAAAATGACTCTTCAGATGTCACTTTCATAAAGATGGTTTCTGCATTGGTCTTAAGGATATATGAACATCTGACATTTTTAATCTGGAGGTTCACAAGTTGACTAGCAAGTGAGCACGAATATCGTAAGTTAATGAGCATTACACAAGATCAGGTGCAAGATAAATAGAGTCATCCGAGAGAAGTAACAAACAAACCTCCAGGTGATTCATATAATTGCACGAAAGCAACAAAAGTGCTGAGATCAAATCCCAGGTTTTGACTCATAAAGACGAAGCAAAATTAAGACGAACCCAAACGTAAGTTCGCTAAACTAAATGGAAAGTGCAATTCGATCGATTATATTGACAAACTAGTTGGATGAGCACTCTCGCAGACCACACAAATCCAATAAAACATTTTCCGAGCTCTACATTCGTGGTAAGAAAAGCTACGATATTATGACACTGTGAAAAAACATAGAATAAATATTCATGTGGGAATAAAATTTTACGTAATGCTAATAAAGGAAATCATACCCTTCCAGGCGTATCGCATGACAGAGTAGAAACTGAGGATCGAGTTATATCCTTCACTTGAGCGATCAAAAACTCTTTCACTTGGCGCAAACGCTCATCACAGAATGCCTCTTCATAATCCTCATCACCTGGACAATTTTGATCTCTGACTAATGGGTTGCGAAGTAGTTTGCAGACAGTATGAATGCATGCTCTAACAGATGCGGATGCCTCGTCCCAGTTCATTCGATCATCAGCTCCGCTGGTCACTAACATCGAGTCATCAGTCAGCCCAGAAAGGGCGTCCTGACACTGCTGGATGCATTCAACCAAATGGTCAATGCCACGTGCCCAAGGCTCAAGTGCTTTTTGTATCGGGTCGTCCAGAGACGTGGTTGAAAGTTTGCGGCGACAACTGAAAGACATGGCGACCTGAATGGTGATAAATAGAATCGCACACGATTTACCTGGGCTGCAGATAAGTTTGTTTCTTTAGCCAAGTGTGTCAAAGTAACAAAGGCGTCCCGATTCAGACCACGTTTGGGTCGATTGATTAGTCGTGAAAGACGAAGAGAATCTTTTAAATTAACCGCCAAACCAACGTAACTCAGTACGGTTTCTAAGATGGGGCATTTCTAGAGTTGAAAAGGCATAAGAACAAGCGTACCTTGAATCGAGGTATCAAATCAGGGGTACATTGCTTAAAGTGAAAAAATGCAACTTCATCGCATGTTGCAAAATGAAACTTGATTCTTGGACATTTGTTTAATACCAATAGTTGCAAAACGGCATGCTGAAATGTAATAGTCACTCGACTTGTTACCTCAAACCAATCTAAAGACGTTGAATGGATCGAGTAGGACGTATCAAATACAATACGTTTCAGCTCGATGTTGTTCTTGAATTCGTTCACCAGGTGCTGCAGCATTGAAACACGATCGATTAAATTCCAATTGATTAAACATTCTTCCACTTTGGCCACGAGAGGCTCTAAAGATGCATCCAAATGTCGATGAAAGACGCGATAGAGGCTTATGGAAATCCAAGCCGTGCATGGATCGGTTGATAGAGTCTGTATAAGAATACACGGAGATGCAAATGATTTACCAACTGACATTCACGCACGATAAATTTGAATAAGGTCAGCTCGTCACGTGGTGTAAGGATTGTCTCGGTAGAGTTTGACTCAAGGTCGAAACGCTGATGTAGCTCGTAGAGGAACTCAAGAAGACCACGCTCCGACGTATTTGTACGAGAGTGACACCCAAAATGTACCTCCATGACATAGAGTGATCAGGTTTTTTTTGCGTACCGTTAACGTGGCGCAATAAGCTGAAAGTCAGAAAACTGGATTAAGCATATGCGTCTCCAAATTGGCGAAAGAACAGTTAATCCATAAGAATGTTCACGAATAGTAACAAAAATGGCGTGGCCATATTTTCAGATGATTATAGGTAGCAGCTTAGAAACTTGAATGCGAAGACGCTCAGGTTAAAGCACAATGGTAAGAAATAGTTCGCTGGTACATTTAATAAACAGAATTAAAATGGTGATACAGCGATTGATTAGAACGTGAATGGTACCGATCTTGCAGTCATAATGGAAAGAAATTTGTATGCAGCCGCTTAAAGCAGTTTTGGGTAACCTTTCGCTTTTGACATAGATTAACGGTGATCGTCAGGACAGGGAATATGGCTAGCTAGTATTCCACTAACCACATCTAACTGACCTTAGTACGAAGCCTAGGGGGTCTCAAAACACGTAGGCAAGACGATTAGTGGTCGATTTGAATAATACGGTGTGCATTCACATCAATATGATATAGATGAACGCGGTCAATAATGGTTGATACTGTGGCTCACAAGTGTATTAGTAACGGAGTTAAGGTTAAACAATTTTTTGAAAAATCATTAAGTATAAGAGTGGTGCTGGGAACGCCGCTTTGTACCTACATTCCCAAGAATCTTCATTGAAGCCGACTCATCCTCCAGGAGGAGATAGTCGCACAAAAGTAAAGTAAAGTATAAGATGCATATCGGCTTTCGCTCCAGTCTCTACACATGGAGTTTTCTTACCTAGTTTATAAGTGAGTAATTGAGATAGGGGAAAATACTGCGGGATGGCAAACGGTTGTCACGACAGAAGAGACACGATGAAGTCGGAACGTCGATCATAACAGTCATGAACATTGAGTAAATAGTGTTCATGACTTTTGGAGTAAATTACTCACAGAAAGCCCAGGGCTAGATCGGGCACCCGGTCCTTGATTGCAGTTCATTGATAGCATCGTTTTAGGAATCGAATGAAACCAAATTGTTTTGGCCAAAATGTTCGCCAGCTCTGATCATAGTACCTTGAGCACAAATAGCGAGAAACCGATTGCGAATCGAGCTTTCAAATGTAACTTATTCATTCGGACAAAGGATTGATTGAAGTCGATGGTGATGATTAGTTAATAATGATGCAGTTTCAACTGTGTAACGGTGTCCTAGCTTTACCATCTACACACGACTACGTTGATTCGATTACCACTTACTCTGCGATGAAAACGATGGTTGACTGCGAGAAACATGTATTTACATCACACAACTCCATGACCCGGTTCGGTTGTTTGAACTCATCAAGTGGGGGCAGTAGGTTCGCGATCCACATGCCTTGACACAATGGATGAATGGTAAACGAGGTTTGAACATGTAAGCCACTGTTGGATAACGCTGACACGGCCAACCTGATCAATCACATGTGCCCACACAAATGTAAATGTCTTAAACCATGGGCGGGAACCCAAAATTGGCATTTGCAAGCATTTCCACCACATTCACACCCCACGACTGGATTTGTGCTGTTTACTGATAATTCATTGCATTTCCATAGCGATTATCGCTACTATTAAGCTTGTATCAGCCGGGTAACTCTGACCGTGTCCAAGCCCATGTGCGGCGCATTAGAATGAGCGGCACTCGGACCAGCGCTTGTTTCCAGCTTCCGCAAGCAAATACGTAATAAACTGCACGTATCATCAATGGGGTCACATTATGTGTGTTTCAGAATGAGAGAAAATGAGAGCGATCACAAGTAATACACTGACATCTGAGTTGTGCTTGCACATGACAAAACGAAAGAAGGATAATGCATTTTTAATATATAAAAAAGCTCAATCCAAAAACATTCAACGTCAGACTAATCTCAGATAAATTAGCACACATTAAACAGTACACGGAAGGATAAATTTGATAATTGTTCACAAGCTCTTTCCACACAAAACCAGCTTGATGCCAATGTGTTAAAGGGCTTTCAATAAACAGACGTTCTGGAAAGCAACATGGTATATGGGAAACTTTAGCTTGTTCAAGAGCACTAAATGTCCTATTAACAATTACTTATATACAGAAAAACTGGACAACGTACACGCAGCTTTGTTAGAAGGGCACCCTCCTAACGAATTAAACAAGCTGGATTACCTGATTGACCCTATGCTGCTGCTTATCTCGATCAAATATGGATGAACTACGTGATCGTTTAAAGGATGTTCTCAAACGCGTATACGAATATGGCATCCGTATATGGGACGAAAAATGTGAATTTTTCATGGAATCTATACGAAATCACGGATTTATGATTGATCATTATGGTCGACAGCCGGACCCATCAAACATTGATGCAATTCGGAATATGCCACCGCCACATGATATCCTAACATTGCGATCATTCCTCGGATTGGTCAGCCACTATGGTGAATTTATACCATCAATGCATGCGTTACGTGGCCCTCTCGATGACCTACTGAAGAAGAATGTTCCTTGGATATGGTCAGAAGAGACCCAACAAGCTTTCGTGAAGATAAAATCGATGCTGACCTCAGACCTTCTACTGACCCAAAGCTGACAATCGTCATAGCCTCTGACGCTTTCAGCTACGGAATCGGTGCAGTTATCTCGCGTCTTCAAGAATCGAACCGAAAAAGCCAGTGCATACGCAGCATGGTAACTCACAGCAGCTGAACGGAATTACAGCCAAATTGAAAAAGAGGCGATTGCCATCATCTTCGCAGTCAAGAAATTTCATAAGATACTAAATGGCCGGATATCTACACTACTGACGGATCATAAACATTTGCATACCATTTTTGCATCAAAAAGGTCATTCATGAGCACACAGCAAACAGACTACAACGATGGTCAACCATCCTGCTGGGCTATAACTTCGACATAAAATACATCTCCACCGGGAAAATCGGACAAGCCGATGCACTCACAAGACTGATAACGAAGAGCACTCTAGAAGAAGACACCGTGGCCCAAACCACTCTTGATCCTGATGTCAGCTGTTTGCTATACACCACAACGACGAAACTACAGGTAACAGTTGATCAAATTCGAGAGGCAACATTAGAAGACCCCGTACTCAAAAAAGTATTTGAACATCATAAACCCAGATGCCCGGAAAAGGTGCAAGACCAAGAACTACAACAATTCCGACAGCGTCAACATTACCTTTTAACCGTGAATTCACACAGCTAATGGCAAGAAATATTACCCTCTCATCAACACGACAAATCGGATAACAATTAGGAAGTTGCAAGAAACGTTCGCGCGATTTCGTTATCCAAAAACATTGGTGACCGACAATGGAAGCCAATCCACGTCCCTCGAGTTCGACTCATTTTCACGAAAACAGGGAATGAAGCAGATCCGCACACCTCTATGCCATCCACAATCGAACGGACAGGTGGAGAGGTTCGTGGACACTTCCAAGCGAGCAATGCTCAAAGCAGCCGGGGAAGGGAATACGGAAGACGTTCTGCAGAATTTATTGCTGGTCTACCGGATCACACCTAACCCCAACGTACCTGGAGCCATATCACCTGCGGAAGTCATGTTAAGGCAAACACAAAGAACAATATCCGATCTCATGCGATCAAATAGGATGGAATATAGGGATAAAAATGTCGAAATGGAAGCTGAATACTATAGACATCACGGTGCAAAACCCGGGAAATTCATGATCGGACAAACTATCATAGCCACGGATTACCGTGGTGATAAGATCAGACGGACCCCATGAATCGTTAGCAAGATCATGGGTCACGTTCGTTACGAGATAATGGTTGAAGAAAAATGGGTACCACATGCTAATCAACTGAGGGCGTCGGAAGTAAAATGGAATTCTCCAGTGGATATCATACTTGGTGAATTCAACCCCCAAACCCCAGAAACAAGGAAGGCCTGCTAAAGTAGAGCTCCTTCAAACTAGTTCACCGGAATGCAGACCAAGGTGGAGCGATCGAAGACGTATTCCAGTAACCTACATGCAAGTAGATCCAAAACTGAAGTATTACCACAACCAATCTCTAACGGGAAGGTGTTACGAGTGCACCCTCCTAACGAATTAAACATACCGGATAACCCGATTGACCGAAGTTCGCAACGGAGAGAAATTGCTGTGGGTGAGCCATGTTGTACCTTGGCAACAAAGCTCTATTTTCACTAAATTCAAATTGTCTGACTGGTCCATGACAACCAACTTCCATCGTTCCCACTATGCACTTTCTCACGATTATTCTATACCTTCACACGTTCACTCTCTTGTTGCCATATGAATACAAACCATGTCCATGGTCAAATGCACTCACTGGGCGCTTGGACTCCCGATCAACGTTTCCATTCCGTTCATGTTCTATTTTCCTGACTGTTGGGTCAAGAACAACACAGATTGATAAAACGCAACGACTGTCTCTGCCGCAGCATCGACGATTCATCCACCATAACAAGCTTCGTCTGAGGGTTATCTTTATTCAGGTTAATGTTTACATTAACGCATCTCAATCAATGCAACTCCACAATCACCAAGCAAACGGCACAATCCGAAGCGAATTTATAAACGCGGCAACAACTCAACCATCCAAGCCAGATTTCCCAATAGACAGCAGTTTTCCGTTATTCTCCATTTATAAACAAATCATTGTGTGGAATGCTCGATTCAGAGTTGTGCTGAGCGCTGACTAGACTGTGGTACCGTCGGGATGATAGAAATTATATAAAAGAAGCGAACGCACTGAGAAAAAAATACCGGTTTGCTCTTAGCAAGGAAGCAAAAGTATAAAAGCACGAACAGCTAGTCAAACAAAGTTTAAAGGAAAGGCTAAGTCACTGCTCTCAGTATTCATGAAAATAGAACGGACGGAGCTGGAGCCATTTGCTAAGAACAGCTCAGATGTTAATAAAAACCAACCAAGTCAGGAAACGTTGACAGGATGGACGAGATAGCAAGATATCGCGGCGGGTGCAATTTTCGAGGTATTTATGGGTCTAACGCCTTTATTGAAAAGTATGCCAAGTATGATGAATACAATTAGGTTAGCGATTGAAATAGTTAAGAACTATGCTTTCTGGCAATAGACTTGAAGCGCTTGTTATGCACAAATTACATAGCAGACACTAACAGTGCATGTAAACACCGAACGTGGGAGACAAAAGGATGTGCCACACAAACCAGTGACTCTTCGGTCAAACGTATCCAATGAGAATACAGTTGGGTCCCGTGAGCGACGGAACTGAGCGGTTATTACTGGATAAGACCGACACGGCCTACCACGTTCCATCAAGTGATAAGAAACCTGCGCATCGAATGTCACACTGTCAAGACTTCCCATCGCGGCACCAAACTTCGTTGTACGAATGTGATCAATTCTAATACGGTTTCGATTGTTAATCGTCTACGGCAGTGACGTACAAGTTAATCGTTGTTTACAAATAGCCGGTTTGATTGATGCAAACATAACATGTCAGATGTTAGAGTATGTCTGCTGACAGAGTGATGCTTTTGTTCACTTTCCAGTCACACTCGCTTAGCAGCTTAGCTCAGATTATGTCAGGTGAACGGGACGCAAAATTCTATGCTTGCCCGCAAAGATTCAATGTTAATTACAAACATGATACCTTTCACATACTCACGAAATGTGATTTTACTATTTTGATACGGCAAACACAAAGAACGAAACCGACAATAGGGGATAAGTAACGGGAACACAACAAAGTGTTGAACTACTAGTGATTTTTCTACTGAATGATATAAATATTACAGGAATACAGCAATTGACAGAGCTGCCCACACAGGTATTTTTATATCCAGCTACTTTCAAAAAACGGAGCGATTAAAAAACATTAGTTTGCTGTGATTCTCACACTTATACTCCACCACCGGTTTCAGTCTGTTAGTCCATGGAAAAGTGTTTTTAGAGTTTGACTTTGATAACCATCCTTTTAATCCACCATGAGCCCAATCTCGCAAGGGCAAAGAGAGCCACACCAGTAATGGAGTTTTGTGAAGGTTTTTGAGCAGGAAAAAGTTATTGGTCACTACATTTCAATGTTCAATTGTGCAATGCCAACATTCATGCGTCATGGTAAAAGAATACGAGAACTTGAAAACGTTTATTACATATGTACAAATATGCAGATGAGCTGAAAACGCAAGGTCAATAACGATCATGTTTAGACTTTTTCTTTTTGTGTTTTGAACGGTGATGTGTTCGTTCGTGGGAGCCTAGAGAAGCAAAATAAGCAAAAAATAAGACTTATAAGGAGAAATGACAAATATTACTATATTAAAATTAATGCATTTCTGCACGTACGTTGGAAATCATAAACCAAGCAAACTGATGGGGCCCTGAGATTCGTCCAATACTGAGCTTAAACGTAGGAAAGGTTAATAGTTGATCGCTCATACATTTCGGGGTGATCCAGGGTATACAAAGTTGAACTCAACCGTTCAATTAACACTGACCAACATGCTGTCGGATTATTACAATTGTCGCTAACAAATCAAGTGATATATAGACTTGCCAAATGCGAAAATATGTGCACGGTCAACACTGGCGGGAGCTAGATGAGACGAGAGAGAAACAGTTCTACATCGCAAGATGTGAACCCGACCGGCATATGGTTGTTCGTGGACTGCACCAGTCGCTCATAAATTTCGTTGCACAATCTAAGAGGCATAAAAGTTGCATTGCCACCAAACGGGCGCAATACTCAACAAAAAGCTGGAATCGAAAACCTCCGATTAATAGATAAACCATCAAGCCAACAAAACTTCATTTACGTGGGGTAGAGTTGGGTTAACCAAAGTGAAAAACACCCTTCGCTTTACAGTTAGTTGATATCTGTCTAGGCCTGGGCAAGCTGACAGTATCTCAGCCCACGTGCAGTCTCTGACTGTGCGGCACTTTGCCTGGATCAGGCTTGTGCTTTCATACACTTCACACAGTTAGTTGATGCTGTCATTCAGATCTTTGAGGGTCTCAAAAGCGTTAAACTAATAAGCAGTGTAAAACAGTAATATCTCATTTGGTACAACCCATGGCACAAATAGATCATATCACAAGCGTCCGCATATGTAGTAACAGATTTTCAGACAAGAAGGAAAACAATTTGACGAACGAGCATAAAAGTCAAGTACAATACATTGAAAATGGGGAATACCTCGAGAACGTTTACGATCCCCGTGCTTCCGGTGACGTCTAGAACCAGAGGATGACGATGACTTCGCATCATCAGACATGATCAAATCAAGCTCCGTTCCAGGAAGTGCGGGATACTTAGAACGAGGTGGTTCTAGCTCTTCAGAGCTGGAACGTGAACGATTCTTTCTAGGCGGGCTACGTTTAGGTCTTGAAGAACGTTTCCGCGACGAACTTCGACTGTGTCTTCTATGTGGATCTCTATGGTGTCCATGTGTTGAAGGAGGTGGGCGACGTCCGCCACTGTCTCGCTTTGACTCTCGGAGAGGTTGAGCATGTCCTTGTTGTTTATAGGTTTGCCACTGCTTCGCAACTGACTGACTGAAGTCCACATGTATCCTCCTATCATCAATAATAACTTTATCCATTTTGAAGAAGGCATTTTCACAATCCTTTTCTTCTTCAAACTCAATAAAAGCGTATTGCAATGATGCTCCAGTCAAACGATCACGTATAACTTCACACGAACGAATGGGACCGAAACGACTGAATATAATCTCTAAATCTTCCGAATTCGTTACTGGGTTTAGCCGGCACACGAAAAGAACATTTTCAGGTGGTTTGACATCCACATCCGGTAAGTCGCCTATCAAGGTGAGCAGCTGAGCATGAGTGCGGGCCTCCTGTTCTTCCTTCATCTCGTTTAACCGAGACGGTGAGAGACCTTCTGGTTCCTCGATTTCTTCGTCTTCCTCAATACGTGGTGCACCGCTGTCTAAAAACGTCTATATAGAAAACAAGAATTTTTTTCAAAAATAGAGCATAAAAATCAACGGCAAACCTTAATAGAGAAGAGCTATCAACAAAACTGTTTATATTAAACAAAGTATAAATCCTTGACGAGACGATAATGTAGGATACGAAAAAAGTTATGAAAGAGAAAAAACAGGTAAAAATATATGACATCAGAAGCATGAAGGAAGGAAAAGCCCCGTATATATATTGGTAATTTGGCATCATCATCATCATCAAAGACAGCAATACACCGGTAGCACGTACCGAATGCTTAACTGCCATACAACCATGAAAAAGTAAAATCCTAAAAGATGGGGAAGGGTGGGAATTGAATTGCTACGGCTTCTATAGAAGAGTAAGCACAAACAAACTGGGGAGAGGTGCCTACACCTCGAATGGAACATACATTCAAACACGTTTCGTGAACGAGTAGAGCGACATCAGCACGGCAGCTTCCTTGCGGCTTTGGCTGGGTGTATAATATGGCATGAAAGCACAATCATGAACCAGTCAGACTGCGCGTAGGCTAAGATACTGTCAAAATGACCAGGGTTAGACAAATATGAGAAAGAAAATAGAAATAGTAGCGTGTTTCAGCATGCAGTTCACTACCGGTGGCCAATCAAATTTAGCACGGTGTTGGCCGCACAGCACGATTACACATCCGTGTAATTTTTTGTCTGGCTGCAGACCCATGAAAACATTAGAATTCGCAGTTGCCGTTGCTCACCTTTTAATTTATGTATGTATGAAATCACAAAACTAGTCCACGCAAAGTGGCGCACAGCCATAGACAGCACGTGGGCTAAAATACTGTCGGGTTGCAAAGGTCAGACAGCTAAAAGAATGAATGTAGCGGTGGCAAAGAGATTCCAGGGCGTTTCTGCATTCAGCTCACTACCGATGGCAACCTGATTTAACACGGTGTTAGCTGCACTGTATGATTACACAACCGTACATGAAAAATAATGTGTAATTCGTGTGAATCTGCACTTGAAATTCGCAAACATTTAAGCACTTTTGTATATTCTTTATTGAATCACTGGGACTAACAGGAACAGCCAGTGCCTATATCCGATTCTGCTAGAGCAAAGTGGTAGAGGCGATAATTCCCCCGTTGGAAAGGATTTTAGTCAGTGACTGGCGGTACCCATTTTGCACATGGGTATGGTGTGTGATATAAAATCAAGCTGTGAAATGCAGCTTCACTCCTTCGTTGTTGCTGTCTCTCTACACGTATGCGCAATAATGCATACTTTGGGATACGCAGCTGATACCATGCTAAATTAATTTACCACCAGTAGTGAACCGCACGCGGAAACGAGCTAGGGTCTCACCGCATTTCGATTTCTTCTTTCTGTGCAGGCTTGAGCAACATGCCAGTATCTCAGCACACGTACATTCTATATCTGTGTGGCACTTCGCCTGGATCAGGCTTTTGCCTTCATACATACATGCACACACATACATACATACGTATACAACTACTTTCACTGTAAGCTGGCAGTACATCGATCCAGTTGTTTTGGCGGATTAGTGTAATTGCACTAGGTAAATCCACAAGGTGCTGTATCTACTGTGACAACAGTAAAATTTAACTGAGAATTAGCCGTGTAAGGGATGAGGGATGTGGGCATCACAGTATATTGAGACAGCTAGTTTTAATACGATACGAGCGGTTCAATATTCAAGAGCACACATAGACCTCGGTGATGAAAAGTTAGGGGAAAATAAATCAATTCACAATTAGATAAAATAGATTATGAACTCACATTGATAGGAACTCTGGAAGGTGATTCAGGAAATGCTAATCCCTTCGGGGTTGGGAACGGGTCATCCAAAATGATTGTATGGTGTATTCTGACGTTTCGGTATGGACGGTTCTCTTTGTCACAAAACACTTCATTGATTTTATCGAGAAATTCAAAACCTTCAGCAACCTGTGGCAAATGTTTATAGACTAGGTGAGTGATTTACCTGACCGAAGACAGTGTGTTTTTTATCCAAATATTCCAGGTGGTCAGCGAGCGTGATAAAAAATTGTGACCCATGTTGGCCGTAGCCATTATCGACCATTGAGACTAGACCGCGGCGTGAATGAGATATTTTAGGTTTTTTCTCAGCGTCAAAATAACGTGCTTGTTCACCATATAAATGTTCAAAGATGGACGAACCCCCACGCCCTGTGCCGGTGGGATCACCGGTTTGTGCGACTAAATTTTTCTGAACCGAGTGGAACAAACAAAAATTATAGAGCTTCATTTGACATAACTTGAGAAAATTCAGAGAGCACTTTGGTCGCTCGTCGATGTAAAGGTCAATTACCAAAGTGCCAAGCGACGTCTCCAGTAAAACGGACATCGAGAAGCTAAAAATTAGAAACACGTGTTTATGATACAAACAAACTATTATTTGACGCGTTGGGTTTCAAAGACCGTCAGTTAAAACTAATTCGGGTCAGCGAAACAAATGGAAAAAACGATAGACCACGTAGCGATCCATTATGACGTTCTTCTGCTATCCTACACAGACAACGGGTGCAAACAAAGGAGGCCGATGAAAATCTACTCGCATAGATAATAAAAAATCACAAATCAAGAAGCGTGGCACGCACGACAGCGTTGTACACTGGATCTTTGTTATTGAGCGAAACATCGCGTCATGGTGTCGTGACGTGTTCTTATGCTCTCATTGTAACTATTACGTGACTCATCCAATACATTCTATTTTTTATGCAACCTTCTGTGATAGAATTTTCTAGTTGATTAAGGTTTTACAATCAGACGTGGTCTTCAAACTGTGTGGTAGCTCATTCATTCATTCTGTCTTACAATGTAATCAACTAGAAAATTGAACGACTTCTTACTTTACTACTTTACTTTAGTGCGACTATCTCCTCCTAGAGGATGAGTCGGCTTCATTGACGTCACGGATTACAGCCACCCACGCTCGGCGGTTAGAAGCGAGATCCGCGCAGATTGTAAGCCAGGTCCGGTCCCACGTGCGCCATCCGTAAACCGATCGTAGACCAAGCAGCTCCACGTCCGATCTCACGGTGGCGAGCCAAGTCTTCACTTGTCCTCCGCTACGACAACGCCATTCTGCGCAGGGTGTCGGCGATAGTGTCATCCTGGTTAGTTCAGCGTCCGAGCGTCTCAGGATGTGGCCAAACCATCTCAGTCGGTGTTGCCGCAATATCGAACTCAGGCGAGGGATATCAAAACAACGGTGGCGAACCTCGTCATTCGTTACCCGCTCATCCCATCGAACATTGAGGATGCGTCGGAGACACCAGTGGTCGAAAACCTCTAGTTTCCGCATATCCTCCACCCGCACAGGCCACGTCTCGCATCCATAAGTGAGAACTGGGCGAATCGCCGCTCTGTAGACGCGCAGCTTTGTACGTCGGCTGATTTCTCTACGGCTAAATAGAACCCAACGTAGTCGCGAAAACGCCGTGCGCGCGGCTTGTACACGGCTTGGCCTGACGGTAGCACGCACGAACCAAGGTAACGAAAAGTGTTCACCATCTCCAGGTTCTCGCCACCAATCTTGAGAGGCAGGTGAGGTCCAGTGGCGGTGGTAAAATACTTAGTTTTGCGCGTGTTGATTCGTAACCCCAGCATAGAAGAGACCGAATCAGTAGATAAGTGGTTAGACTGCGTTTGCGAACGAGCTTGTACCGGCTCGTTCCTCAGTAAGGAGCTTACTGAAAAGCGAATCTTGCTTATTTTGTGGCGTAGTGCCTTGAAGTCCTGAGAGGCGTTCTCTTGCCAACGAGTTTTTCTCGCACTGGCGGAGTACGTCTTTGATAACTACTACAGCAGATGACTTAAACATTTTATTTTGGCTAAGGTTTATCCCTTTTATGGGAGTTTTCAAGCCGGTCATGGGCGTTTTTGAACGCTTTCCACGAAAGTGTGGTTGAGGCCCCGTATCCTGGACAACTTTGAAACGCCCATTTATGTAGCGTTCAAGGTAAGCACTTTTTAAAAAAAGCGTGTCCCTGTCCAGCTGGTTTATAAATTCTACCAAAATCGGGCGAGCGCTACTTACAGTTGGGTTCCACCGGCATACACGATGGACCCTTTTACCTGGCAGTTAATTAGCCCTGCCATGCGCAAAACATCTTGAACCCTGGAACGATCCATTTGCCGCCGGGATTTGCTTGCGCGATTCAGTGGCTCTTTCCTATTTAGAATGAGCAGAGTTCGAGTTGGCCTCGTTTCCGACATTCTATTGGGTCCAGTAAGCTTACTAACTTGCTCGCCAGGGCATGTATTTGCCTTTCTAAAGCAACTTAGTCAGGTTGCTGCGATTTTACTGGACACTTATCTTTAGCGACGGCTTTCTTTAAGGGTTCTTTTTACCCCCCTATGGTGCTTTTTATCCCTACCGATGGTACTTCAGATAGGACCCGATTTTATTTCGTATCACTTCGGCGTATGACAGCGGAGGATTCGTACCTTCTGCTACAACGCTGTTGTTCATACTATGGGCAGAGGTCCTCAAAAAAGCTTCCCGTGCGTTTCGCTTACAGTCCCCACATACCCATTCCAGAAAGCTATTTCTACAATAAGTTGTTCAGATGGTGTTCGCCGAGCTTGTGGTTGTTGTTGTTCTTTCGACGTAACGGCGTTATTCACATCAATCGATCAAACACTCACAAAGCAAATCGTATCAGCGTTGCTCCACGAAAAAGGAACTGACCACAACGGAAATCGATTAACACGAGATAGTTTGATGGAATTGATCGAGCTGTGCCCTCAAACACACTTCAAGTTCAACGGTAAAATCTACGAGCAGATTCGAGGAACACCAATGGGATCACCGATTTCCAGCCTAATTGCCGAAGCAACGATGCAACGTTTGGAACGAATCGCTCTACGAATATTACGGCCTGGATCAGGCTTGTGCTCTCATACCATATACCATACGGCCAAAGTTATGGATCCGCTATGTGGACGACACATTTGTGATCATAAAAAGAACTCAACTGGATAGATCGCATCGACTACTCAATTGTGTATTCAGAGGAATGCAATTTGCCAGAGAAACTAAAGTTGACGGCTGCCTGGCATTTCTGGACGTTTAAGCGGAGTGTCCATGATTGTTACTTGTTTGTAGGTACACCTTTGCATAGAGTACTAAAATTTCATATTTACATTTAGCTCATGTACTCGCGTTATAGATAAGGTAAATTTGTAACGTTGTAGGATCCTTATTCGGTAGACGATGTCAAACGAGTCATTGCCAATTGCAGAGTGTGTGCTGAACTAAAGCCAAGGTTTTTCAGGTCTTCCGGTACCCTCATTAAAGCCACACAGCCTTTCGAGCGTCTAAGTATAGATTTCAAAGGTCCTTTACCTTCAAGTACTCGAAATCGATATTTGTTAACATTAATAGACGAATTCTCTCGATTTCCTTTTGCCTTTCCATGTGCGAATATGTCATCAGCTACTGTGATTGGCTGTCTCACACAACTTTCCACATTGTTCGGGATGCCTGCCTATATCCACTCTGACAGGGGTTCGTCATTCTTGTCTTCTGAACTCAAAAACTTTCTGACTGAGAAAGGAATCGCCATGAGTCACACATCAGCATATAATCCACAAGGCAACGGTCAGGTAGAACGTCTCAATGGCACACTTTGGAAAACAATCAGCCTTGCTCTGAAAACTCATAATTTACCGATAACTCGTTGGGAGACTGTTTTACCTGATGCTCTACACAGCCTCCGGTCATTGCTTTGCACATCTACGAACCACACACCTCATGAACGCATGTTTCAATATGCTCGACGCTCTTGTTCTGGGACCTCTCTGCCTTCTTGGCTAACTACGCCAGGTTCGGTCCTCCTGCAGCGATGCGATCGGTCATCTAAGTATCAACCGTCGGTGGAAGAAGTGGAGCTTCTGAGTTGTAACCCTCATTACGCTCGTATTGCTCATCAAGATGGCAGAACGGAAACTGTATCACTCCGCCGTTTAGCCCCAACAGTTCGGGAAACGACAACAGACCCTTGCGATCATCCTGACTCCGATACAAACATCGAACAAAGGACCTCGGATGTAACACAGGAAGACCACAACAATAATTCCCGATCAGTGGAGATGTTGCCGATGTCATCGCGTGAAACCCTTGCTCCTACTTACCCGGAACTACTAGAAAAGCAGCAACGGGTTCGCCCCTACGATCTGAGAAATCGTGAAGCCTAAAATTAATTTGGCCTTCAATCGTACGAGCTGACTCAAAACAAAGCCGGGGTGAATGTCATGATTGTTACTTGTTTGTGATGTACACCTTTTGCATACAGTTACTAAACTTTCATATGTACATTTCAGCTCATGTACTCTCGTTCTAGATAAGTAAAGCGTTACTTATTCTATACTAACGTGACTTCCTTTTGAACTCAATTCGGATCAGATTCTACAACGTTTAAGCGAGACGAACAAGCGAAGGAAATTTGGAAACCAGCGTCTACAGAAGAATACGCACACGGATCAAATATTGAACTTTCACAGCAAGCATCCAACCAGCTATAAACGCAGCTGCGTTAGAACCCTATTCAAAAGAGCAGTAACACCTTGCAGCACGTCGGAACTGAGAAGACAATAAGAAGAATACCTGTTCAAAGTGCTCCAGAAGAATGGATACCCAGGGAGCTTCGTACTACGCAATAAGTTTAACCGTACCCAGCAAAGAAACGATTATGGAAACAGAGTTAGACGTGCATGTGTATGAGCAGAATATATCAGAAATCGCAGCTTGGGTCCTTCGGCCATTTGGAATAGAGGTCGCGCACAAACCCATGTCAACTGTCATGTTGTATACGTAAACTTTGATCATAACTGTCACATGTCTCATCTATTGCACTCTTCTTTTAACTACTTTACTTTGTGCGACTTCTCCTCCGGGAGGATTGAGTCGGCTTTCAAAGAAGATTCTTGGGAATGGGTACAAAAGCGGCGTCCCCGCACCACTCGGCGTTTGTCGAGTAAGCTCTCTAGAATTTGCACAACCAAGTGGCGACCTGCAACGGCAGCAGGGTTGCCAGAAAAGAGGTGGTTCTACATGACTCTGTTCAGGTTGTTTCCTCGGGTGTTCTCCCGAGACTTCCCGCGATCGGGATCCTACAAGGCAGCGGAGGTTAAAAATCAGGGTTTTCCTTCCCTTAGATAAAATGCCCTCCCAGGCTAAGAGCTCCGTCTGCCCGAAGCAACATGATTTTCAGGCGCCAGTTAATCGCCCCCGACCATTCTCCTGTTAGTAGAAGCAGTTCCGCCGGGCTCAGGGAGCCACTCGTGCAGGCCAGAAGCTGGACTTGGTTGTCAGAGGCTATTTGAGACGCGTGCCATATGGGAGCATTTTACAAACAGTGGGAGCTTATCCCACTGCCACCCCCGGCTATGACAACCTGGAATTTGCAGCTTTGGTATACTGACTTTTCAGTTGACTAAGCCTGTATGTATGAAAGCACAAGCCTGATCCAGGCAAAGTGCCGCACAGTCAGAGACTGCACGTGGGCTAAGATACTGTCAGGTTGCCCAGGCCTAGACAGATATGAGGGGGTAAATAGAAATAGAAATGGTAGTGAGACTCCAGCGTGTACTCGCATGCAGCCTTTACAAAATCAGGCGTTGTCTTCTAACCGTGTGGCTGCTCATTCATTCTGTTCTACAACAATTTAATCAACTAGAAAATGGACCGTCTTCTTCGCCCTGAACGATTCGATATTGATCCGAATTCCTGCGATGCTACTGAATCTTGGGAACACTGGTTTTTAACGTTCACAAACTTCCTCGACATAATTCAATCATTGAACCCTGATAAATTGAAAACTCTTATCCACTTCCTGTCTCCCCCGTCTACAAACTCATTTCTGGATACACCGATTATGAAACCGCCATATCTGCTTTGCACTCATTATACGTTCAACCTAAGAATGAAATATTTTCACGCCATTTACTTGCTACTTGTAAACAATCCCACGCTGAAAATCTCGACCAGTTCATGCAGAAGCTCCGTAATTTGGTAAAGGATTAATTTTAAAGCTGTTAGCGCGGAGCAGAATCAAGAAGACGCTATTCGTGACGCTTTCATCAGCGGACTAATTTCCAGCTCTATTCGTCAAAGATTATTAGAACATAAATCACTTGATGTGAAATCCGCTTTCAATCAGGCGACAGCACTTGATCTCGCTCAACAACAGGCGGTTTCATTTACCCAATCTGTTCCTAGTTCCTACGGTGTAGCCGTTGTTGAATCAACCCATTCTATCGTTGCTCAAAATCATGATAATCCAGAGGCAACTGTGGCGGCAGCTCGTACGAATTGTTTCTTTTGTGGATACGATCGTCATCCGCGCTATAAGTGTCCTGCGAAAGATGCTCTATGTAAGTCTTGTGGAAAAAAGGACATTTCCACAAAGTATGCCGTTCGAGTGACAAATCGAAACATGCGTCTTTTGCTACTCCTTTTCTTTCTTCTGCCATAACTACAGCTGCAGCCCCAACCAGTCTTGCCAAAGCAGTTACTCAAATAATTGTCAATGGTGTACCTCTACAAGCTTTAGTCGATACCGGAAGCTCTGAAAACTTCGTTTCTGAAACAATCGTGCAACAAAATCGCTGGCCCGTCCTCGAATCTACTAATCAAATCATATTGGCTTCTACTTCCATGCTGAGCCAAACGAAAGGCCATTGCTTTGTGTCTCCCGTACATAAAAATTACGTCTACCAAAACATAAAACTATCTATTCTTCCAGATCTATGCGCCGATGTTTTGCTAGGACACGACTTTCTTCAACGCCATCGATCAGTCGAAATACCGTTTGAAGGAATGGAACCACCATTCTCTCTCTGTAGTTTGTCGGTTGCCCTGCTACCGCCAACATCACTTTTCACTCACTTACAACGAGATTGTCGTCCTATATCTACAAAGTCAAGAAGACATAGTCACGATAATGATATAATCGAACCCTCCCAATCACCTTGGCGAGCACAGGTTCTGGTGACAACGAATGAAAAACACAAAAAGCGCATGGTTGTTGACTACAGCCAGACAATCAAACCAGACCCAGATCGGTTCGAAGCTCTACTGAAACTTCCGCCGCCATTTGATCTGAAAGCACAACAGAGGATTATCGGAATGTTCGCATATTACTCACAGTGGTTTTCTAGATTTTCTGATAAGATACATCCACTAGTTCAGAACAAATCTTTTCCACTTTCAGGCGAAGCCTTAACATCGTATGAAACCTTAAAGGCCGAACTGGTCCAAGCATCACTTTTCTCGATTGACTCCAACGTGCCCCTGGTAGTTGAAACCGATGCTTCCGACGTAGCAATCTCTGCTACACTCAATCAAAGCGGACGACCGGTTGCATTTTTCTCGAACTTTATCCCCAGCGAACGCAATCATCCAGCTGTTGAGAAAGAAGCTTGCGCCATTGTCGAAGCGATACGTAAATGGAAACATTATCTTCTCGGTTATCATTTTAAACTGATTACTGATCAAAGATCAGTTGCTTTCATGTTCGATAATAAAGTGGCCAGCAGAATCAAAAATGATAAAATCCAGCGTTGGCGTATTGAACTTTCGCAATACTCGTATGACATAGTATATTGACCAGGTGCTGACAATATCGTGGCCGATACTTTATCTCGTGCTTTCTGTGCGAATGTTCACTCATTATCCGAATTAAAGACAATTCATTGCTCTTTGTGCCACCCCGGAATTACTCGAACATTCCATTTTATCCGTTCGAAAAATTTGCCTTTTTCTCTCGAGGATGTAAAAACAGTTATTCGACAGTGCGCTGTTTGCTCACAATTAAAACCCAAGTTTTTCCATCCATACAATGAACCTCTAATCAAAGCAACCCATCCATTCGAACGTTTGAGCATGGATTTTCAAGGACCGATCCCTTCTACAACCAAAAATCGTTATTTATTAACAATTGTTGATGAATTTTCTCGTTTTCCGTTCGCTTTTCCATGTCCCGATATCTCCAGCATTACTGTTATTTCCCAACTAATTGAACTGTTTTCTGTATTCGGCATGCCATCTTATGTGCACTCTGATCGTGGTTCATCGTTCATGTCTACAGAACTCAAATCCTTTCTGCATTCTCGAGGCATAGCGACGAGTCGAACTACATCATATAACGCTCAGGGTAATGGGCAAGTGGAGCGCTTGAATAGTACCCTGTGGAAAACAACATCTTTGTGTTTGCGAGAAAGGAGCTTATCTGTAGAACATTGGGAATATGTGCTTCCTGATGCATTGCACGCAATCCGATCACTTCTGTGCACTGCTACCAATGAAACACCTTACGAGCGCATGTTTAAACACAATCGCAAGTCCCCTGTCGGCACTACTCTTCCTCATTGGCTCATGGAGCCTGGACCAATACTGTACCGAAGAAATACGCGTACATCAAAGTATGAACCGATCGCAGAAGTTGAACTGTTAGAAAGTAATCCCCAGTACGCCCACATTCGTTTGTCTGACGGTCGTGAGGAGACGGTGTCACTTCGTCATCTTAGTCCAATGAATGAGACACCTCACTCATTAGAAGTTACATCCCACAATCACACTACATCGAACGAACCGGTCGATAATTCAGACGCGACACCGAGATGTAACGTGGATCAATTGATATCCCAGCAACAAAGAGTTAGACCATATAATCTTCGAACGCGAGAGGTTTGACGGCTGGTGAGAATGTCATGTTGTATACGTAAACTTTGATCATAACTGTCACATGTCTCATCTATTGCACTCTTCTTTTGCAGCTTTGTATACTGGAATTTTCTAGTTGATTAAAGCCTTACAATCAGGCGTTGTCTTCTAGCCGCGTGGCTGCTCATTTATTCTGTTCTACAACATCAACATTGCGCAACCACTTCAACAACATGAAAGACAAAGGTGCAAAAGAAGAACAATCGAATATTGTCTACAAGATTACGTGCAGAGATTGTGAGAAAAACTACATCGGACAAACCAGCCGAAAGCAAAGCACAATAATAAACGAACACTGGTTAGCTGTACGAAGACACGACCCAATGTCACTGATTTCAATACATGTTGATCAATTTGGACACCAATTCGATTGGGACAATGCGCAGATTTTAGCCAAAGAAAACAACCGACGAGCGCGAGAATTCATCGAAGCGTGGCACTCAACAACGACATCAATTAACCAGCACCTTCAATTGGCTACAACCTACAGACCAATGAAAACTCGATGGACAAGAATGCAATACATGAACTCCACCAACCAACGGCAGTGATGGCGAACAGACAGACGGACATTATAAAAACCAATGAATACCAAGTTTTGTAATGCTTGGAAAGAATGCCAGAGTATTTTGGAT